>JAKUCM010009888.1:0-12535 GCA_023374145.1 Lepidium sativum | reverse complement strand
TCTTCATGGTAGACACTAGTATAGTTTACAAACCCTACTTTGTAGACGTAAAGATTTTGGTCTGAGTATGAAAATTCAAAGCATGGTTGACGGTCGTTTAAAGTATGGTAAATTTTATAGATCTTCATGGTAGATCTTTTTATAGTTTACAATGGATTTTGCAATAAAGGCGAGAGAAATCTCTTTGTTGAATAACCTGTTCTTCATTGTTGGAATAAGCGGATCAATTCCTTCCTTAAAAGTTATACATAAGAGTTTCCTACCGCATAAGGCTCGATAACTGACTCTTTTGTTTTTTTGTACCTGTTTTTTAATTTTAATCTACTTTAATTTTATATTTAATTGCTGAGAAGAAAGAGGAAAAATAATTATTTTCTGTTTTTATATTTTTTTTGTTTTTTTTATATAACACAATTGTAATAAATTAAAAGCCTTAATTTTTTGAAACTTTTTCTACCATCCCTCATATCTTCCAATATATAATACACATATATAAACAATATACCTATTTTCACCATCTAAGTAATTTGTTCAATTTTTTAAATTGATGAGAATCTGTTCATAAAACTTACAGTACATCGTAATATTCTTTCATGGTATGTAAACATCAGTTGAAAATTGCTTCGTCTTTACTTGGGCCGATTAAAGGCCCAATGTTTTGTTTGTTCATAATGAGAAAAAGCTACTGCGAGTACATGATTTATATGACTAAATCCAAGACGAACTGTCATTGCTTTTGTATATCTGATTGAGTTTAATGCAGTCATCTTATGAAGCGTTACCACTTTGACAAAAGAAGAACATATTGAATTTATAAAGAACAATTCGTTGCATATTTTTTGAAGAAATGATCTAGAGAAGAGCTCTCATTACATGAGAATTTTATTTGTGGAACTAAAACATCAGAATTGTTCAAAACACCACTTGTTTGTCTACAGAGGCGGCAACCATGTGATTATAACTGGGCTACGAACTCTATGTGTCGTGCTCTTCCACATAAGACCACCAAACTCAGGCCTCTTCAACCGCAACTTTGTCCTGAAAGTAACTGTGTAGGAAAGCTTCTGGTGTTTGGAAGTGAAGTTGAGTACATTGGGTTGGACAATAACGGATGCGCCTTTGAATGGCGAGACAGAAACCTTGTAGCTTGTAATGTGAGGACCAACATTGGTCACAGTTCTTCTTAAAGTCATAGTTTTAACTCGTGTGTTCTCTGGGAACACAGCTGAGATTGCAGGGTAATTCAAGTTTCCTGGATTCTTAGCAAGAGAGTGTTTGCAGGATCTGTTTGAATGTTTTGTGAATACCTTAAGCTGTGCCGGACTTAAATCTTGAGTGCAGAGGAATTCAAAGTAATCCTGAGGTCCAATGTCATAGACTAGACCAGGATCTATAGCTTTTAAAGGATCTATATGTCCTGCACCATGATCATATGGTGATGAAGGAGCTGCTGTTGATGTATCTGTAAGTGGCTTAAGTGTGTTGTCGTGAACATAAGATGTTGTCATGAGAGCTGATTTGACTGCTGCAGGACTCCAATCTGGATGCCTTGATCTGATCAAAGCAGCTACACCACTCACATGAGGACATGACATTGAAGTTCCTGACAGAATATTGAACTGAACTCTTCTTCTATCAGATGATAAACTCGATGGTGCCATGTCCCCACTCCAAGCTGCAAGAATGTTCACTCCTGGAGCCAACAAATCAGGTTTTAAGATCTCTAGAGACAAGAAATTTGGTCCTCTTGAAGAGAATGCTGCTACAACTGGTGATGGTTTGATTCCAACTCTTGTCCCTAGAATCTCTAGAGTTGCTGTAGCTTTTTTACTCGTCATTGCGTATTGTTTGATCAGTTTACCTTCTCTCTCTCCCACTGCAACTGCTGGTAGCAAATGAGAATCAGCAACAAGCTCTTCTCCATTTGTTGCTGTGTTAGTTAAAATCATCCCAATTCCTCCAGCTCTTTTCACAACCTGACCCTTTTGCACACGTGGAGTAACACCACGGTCACATATTACAATCTTTCCCGCTACATGGCGCTGGTCTAGAGCCCCATCTAGACAGAACGAAATTGGATCAGGGCTACTTGCATTCCTTCCTAAGTAAACCAGAGGATACTGTTTGTTTCTTGACAAAACTGTGTTTCCTTTGTAAAGTGAAACTCCTTTGAATGTTTTCATTGTTCCTAGCTTTACTGTTGCTGGAAAATCTCTATCCATTGTACTAGCACCAACTGTTGTGATCCATGGAGAAACATTCGTGAGACTAATCGGATCAGGACCTCCATTACCAGCAGAACACGAAACGAAAACTCCCATCTCCATTGCACCAAACGTTGCTATTGCCAAACTATCTCGAGAATAAGTAGAGATCCCACCACCTAATGATATAGAGAGAACATGGACTCCATCAGCAACAGCTTGATCAACCGCCGATAGAATATCTGAACTAAAACATCCTCCGACCCAACAGACTTTATAAGCAGCTACTCTGGCTCGTGGAGCCATTCCTCGAGCTGTTCCATAAGCAAATCCATTAAGATTTGCACTTAGAACAGGCGAGCCAGCAACTGTGCCTGCAGTGTGTGTCCCGTGACCATCTTTGTCTCTCGGTGACTTAAATTCGAGCTCTTCATCGATCTTCCCCGTTGCAGCCTCGTAACCTTTATAAAAAACTCTAGCACCAACGATTTTTCTGTTGCAGTGGCGTTTCAAGAACCCTTTCCCGGTTTCACAACCTCCTCTCCAAGTATAAGGAACAGGGGACATTCCCGTGTCGTTAAAGCTCTCACTCTCAGGCCAAATCCCAGTGTCCAAAACACCAACTATCACATCATGGTCAGTGACTCTCTCAGCCCAAACTCTCTCACTCTCTTGTGTCTCTAGCCCCAGAAACGTTGGACTTCTCGTAGTGTGAAGCTCGTACCTTGTCTCAGGAATCACAGCAACAACACCATCTTCTTCCTCGAGCTTCTCTGCTTCTTCTTCTGTAAGCTGAGCAGCTAAACCGTGAAGCGCGGTCTGGTAAGTGTAGAGTATTCTGTTGTTATCTTCTCCTTCTTCTTCCTGAGATTTGCGTTGCGTTACAGAGTTTATCTTGGACGAGTACCATTGTAAGTGATCAGTATAGGGTAAAGGCATGGAAGATCTATCCATGTGAACAACATAAGTCTTCCTGTTAGAGATTTGACTAATCTCTGCTTGAAGAAAGATGAGATTAATGGATAAGATGATGAAAAGAATGAATTTTTGAAGTGGGTTTTTGTCAGCCATTGTTTGAAGCTGAACTGAGATGAAGAGAGATCGTTGGTTACTTGAGAGGAAGTAATAAAGGTGAAAGGAGAGGTGATTTCATCGAAGTTCTGTGTACACAATTACTAACAAGTAGTGGTAATGGCAGAGAGAGTAATTAATGACCTCATGCTTCCTTCTCCTACTGTATGCAACATTGGTTAGGTTTTGAGAATTTATTACTCATCTTCTTAAAAATCTAAGAATTTAATTTTGTATTGTCAAGTTAGTTTGATGTAAACTATGTGATACAAGAGATTAAGAGAGTAAACTATATGAATCTATGAACATATTATTTGATTGATCACTTTCTCGTCATTCTCAGTTTACCTAGAAAACAAATTAAGTCACCATCAAGCTTTTTTACCTGCTTTGGATTTATGCGCAGACCATAAAGTATGTTTAAGACAAAAGTCTTTAGGATTCTGTTTTGTAGACTGAATTCATTGTGTCTTCTTTAAGACACTTTGATTCAAGCGGTGAGTCCGCGTTGTGTTTAATTGGTAATTAAAACCTATCACAGGAAATCATGAAGAACATATCGACAATATCTGATAACATCACTAGCTACTAGTCCAATGATTTGATAAAAGTTTAATTTTTCTTTTTGTTAAACCAATTTTAAGTACATTGGTCAAAAAGTTAACTTTTAAAAAAGGTAGTACATGTGAATATAGAAAAATCATTCAATAATTTGGATAATACTCCAAATTGAATGAATTTACTGAGAATAGCATTGGTCAGCTCAACGGTCTATCTCAACATTTATCAAATACATTTAAAGCTCAATCGTAAAAATGGCCCACCCTTTTCCAGATATTTGATATTTTCCATGGATTTACTTGATAGATATCCTGTGTATTAAATTCTAACCATTTCACCTCTTGATCTAGACATTTTTAAAGACCAAGCTTTTGAAAAACCAAATGACTTCTGCTAATCTCTCTCTATGCCAAAAACGTTTTATTTAGACCAAATACAATCATATACAGGTCTCAATCTGAATCAGTTGCATCAATAAGTTTAACGATATATAAATATACCAACATAACCTCCAACATTTCATATTTTCAAAAAACTCGTAAATGATTGATAAACATTAAACGACCGGTAGGAGAGTAAATAATCTACAGAATCTCGAGATGATGAGTGGAAGGCTAAAGGAAGCCTTCAATGCCACCACGACCTGATTCAACGTCTCTATAGATCATTAGTGCTTCTTCCATCACATGGGCTTGAGCCAAAAGCTGTGACCTTTTCTTTCCAGACGGATGTGTTGATAGATATTCCCCAAGTGCTGCCTCTCCTCCGAGCTTCCCAAGCTTCTCATACACTTTAGGAGCTACTCGTGGGTCGTATCCTGCTGATGCAAGCAGTAGCAAACCAATGTAATCCGCTTCTATCTCCATCCTGGAATGCAACACCAAACACAGACACACAATGAAAATTTGAATGTATTAGGACTACATTTTCTTCTTCATACATCTTTTATTAAACTACTTCATTTCTCCTACCATTACCCTAACTACAACAACAGCTTATGAAAACATTAGTTATTGAAGCCAATTGGTTCACCAGATTATTAATTGTTACATGTAGGTAAATTCTAACCAGTTGTTGTTCCTGATTTGCAGAAGAATGTTATAAACTAATAGGCAATGCCGTCTTGTTCTCCTACCATTCCTAACTACACCAAAACCTTCTAACAGTTACCCAGACAATTAGGTTCTTACAATATATCCAAAAATATTTCCTGATCATTTTCTAAAGAGTGTGAAAATGAACGCCAAACCTCCCGAAACACCTAACTTTTCCTCAGTGCTACGTAGACCTCATAAGTTATTTGAGAATGACACAGCTATTGCAGTAAAAAAAACAGAGGATTGATAGTAAAAGAGATTCTATGGTGTTGAGAGGAAGAGAGGGCGAAGAAGTACTTTCTGGAGAAAGGAAGCCTCAGAAAAAGGGCGGACATTGTGTTCACAAGATCAGGCATGACAAACTGATAGAGCACCAGTTGAAGGATCGCAAACCATAAGTTCTTTGTTATTCCTTCAGCTACATGTCGGGCCACCGCATGACCAACCTAATTGGATACACAGAACAACAAAACAATCAGATAAAGCCGTTCTTGAGGCCTGGAAGCAACTGTCCTTATCAATTCCGGATAAACAAGCAGTCTCATATAGAGACATTATACAATTTCAAAAGAGAACTCAGAACTATGAAATGTTTTCTACCTCATGTCCGATCACAGTTGCAACTTCAGCATCTGACCTGAAATGATCAAGCAGCCCAGTGAACACCACAATCTTTCCAGCAGGCAAGCAAAACGCATTAATCATAGGCTCATTAACCACAAGGATCTCCCAATTAATCCCTTCAAGGTGAGAGCTTGCTGCTTGTGAATCTTTCTTCCTGCTTTGTTGAATCCATTTGTCATCAAGCACCTGATCTTCTTTAGACCATTTGATATCAGTCATGGTCTCTTCACCACTCAGAGCCATTGTCGTATCCTTCAGTCTCCTATCATTACCTCCCATAGAACTCTCCATAGAAGCATATCCCAAGTCACTCCACACACGCTCATGACTCAAACCTCTCTGCAACGCATCAATTATCTCTTTAGCTATCAATCTAACCCTAATGCTCTCCGGATGAATTGCAGGGAGAATTTTCCCCTTGTAAGTTTTTTTTATCTGCTCAAATTGAGATTCCCCAAGTCGCTTCTCCATAGGTTTGGACAAGAGAACAAAATGTGTTCTCTTTGTGTAAGGAACAGTTTCTAAGTTTCCAAAATACAAAGTGATCAAAGCAGTGGAACCAATCACCACCACCGTCACTACTGTTCGGGGGTTCTGAAACCACCGTTTAGGTCCTCGTGGCTTAAAATGACGAACTTGGTATCGATCAACATAGTAGAATCTATTGGCACAACCTAGACACGGATTATACGCGATTCTATTCGTATTTTGCCCGAGAGATGTCCATGATCTTAAACCTACTTGACGCGAAGAAATTGAAGAGAACCCAGAAAAATTAACTGAGGAATTAGAAGGCCCAGTTGGATTGATTCTCGAGGAAAGATGAGATCGAGATGAAATCTTCGGATTTATATTCCGTCGCAGGGAAACGAAAACGAGCTTTGTTCTTCGATACCATGACATCGCTTAGATTGAAGAAAGCAATCCGAGGATTGCAAAAGAAACAGGTAGAATTGGCGAAGGAAAGAGTCGAATGAAAAGCTTAGATTATAATGATTAGAGGAAGATTTGGCGAATCTTCGAGAGAGAAGGAGAAGTAAGAAAGAAAAGAGTCATCGTGTTCACGGGGAAAGAGTTTCATTCTGTTATTTTGGTAAATAACCGGAAAAAATCGAGTCAAACTTGAAGTTATGTTTAACCGGTCGATTTGAGAGTCAATTAAACCAATCAATGAAACATAACCAATTGAAGCCAATTTTTATTACAAACGAGTATGAATACATCATTACATCAGCCACAAAAACTAGAAACCAATCAATAAGAAAAAGAAAGAAAGAAAGCTACTGTTTTTTGAGAAGAAGAGGGCCAACGTTATCTCCATTAGCTTTGTTATGCTTCACATGACTCCCATCACACAATGGAAATGTCCCTGATCTCCAACACCTAACATCAAATCAAATCCGTGACCGTACTTTTGATATACATGAACACAAACACAGATTAGTAAGTACAACATAGATGAATACTTATACAAATATCTTTTCGAATACAATATATGATTCTAATAAAACATGGTTCAGTTTCAATAAGAGAGCTTAGTGAGTTTATGAGAAACCTGCAATAAGGAGTTATATTTTTGGAGAGCTCCGTGACGACGACGGAGTCAACGACCTTCTCTTCGTTCTTTCTGATCTCCGAGTTGATTCCTCCGCTGCCGCTTTCTCCTCTCACCACCACCATTCTCTGCTGCTTTAGCCTCGCTTCTCCGGTGGTTCCCTTCAACGGAAGCTGTCCGGCGTAATTTTGCCCCATACAGAACGTGCTCGCCATGGTAGCCATTGGAAACTCTCTATCTCTATTTCTCCTTTTCTCTCAATATGTGACAGTGATTCGTTTAAGAAGAAAGAATACAGATATGCGAACTGTAAAGGGTCCCGAGAGCTTGTGGCCGCTAGCTCCCAACTAAACGATGTCGTAAAATGCATTTATGCAACTATTGGGCTTGGTCATAGGACAACAATCTTAAATTCCACTCTTAAGAAAAATATAATCACCTTTCCACTTTTTAATCATAATGTTTCATTTGTGTACTTTTACTTAAATCTTTTATTTAGATTAAAAGCTTTTATATATATATAGCGAGAAATTTAAACAAATCTCGGTTTTATTTGTTATTTTCCGACGAAAAATTCGAGCTTTCTGTTTTTCTCTATTCTTATACCTGAAGTTTGATTTATCTAGTCACTTTCTTATCTACTTTTCTCCTCCGCCATTGCTGACTCGTATTTAATCAATTCTTCTCCTCTGTCCTTACTGAAGAGAAGAAAAGAACTAGGTCAGTTTTTGAGTTATTCATCTCAAATTGAAAATTAATTGTTTGGGTATAGTTGGTATTCATGTTCTTAGTAATGATTAGGTTTATGAATTGATAAATATTATCATAGTTTTTTTGAATCGTGTTGAATGGGAAGAAAAGGAAAATACACAAATCAACCTGATTTCATAAACCGATTATGCATAATTCTTCCAACTGGTACAGTTAGGTACAACTATTAAGCAATTGGTATTTTTGAGATATAATGGAACAACTCGTACATTTAGGTACAACTGTACAGATTTGTGTAATTTCTGAATAAATTTTGTTTTATTTTATTTACAGAAGGTGTTGAATAACATGTACACAAACGTGCAATTTGACTATGAAAGATGTTATTCAGATCATGAATGGATTTGAAGAAATTCTCTATATGCTATATTTTTTAAGACTTCGTCTTTGACGGAGATAACTTATTTGGTGTTAGTAGATAATATATGCAGGAAGATTGGGATAAATGAAACCACTGGAAAGCTCAAATTAAGTTACAATCTATCTAAAGCTTAGAGAGAGGCATATATTGTAGATGAAAAGGAAATTTTGATTTATTTGACATCATTGGATTAAGAGGGGCTAAAACTTATTTTGAATGTAGAGTCTTTGAATGGTGTGGAAAACAATGAGAGGATGAACCAACTTTCAAGAGCAGAGTGGAGAATTTCATTTGGTGGGAATTATGGGGAGCTGGTTTCAAATGGAAGATTTGATGAGATAGAAAATGTAGATAATGTTGACATCCTTGAAATTGAAGAATAACATAATGAGGAACTTATTGATGAGATGAGGGAAAACGTTTTTAACAAAAATGTTGGATGCTAGTATTGATAAATTTGTCGACCTTCCAGTTCGTATAGAAGAAATTGAGAATGTTGAAGAATGGGAAGATGGTACTCGTCTTGAGAGAAAAGAAGAATTTTGTTTTAGGTAGTTAGTGCAGCATAGTCCTGAAAAAGCTACAATATGATGTTTTCTTATTTGTTGAAGTTAGAGAACTCCAATCCTCAAACAGTAACAAGTGTGGAATTGGATGCAGATAAGAGGTTCAAGTACCTATTCATCGCGTTGGGCACTAGCATTGAGGGTTTGAGACAATGAGAAAAGTGATAGTTGTGAATGCAACTTTTCTTAAGACCAAATATGGTGGTATGTTGGTTTTTGCAACAACTCAGGATCCTAATCATCACCATTACCCCATTGTGTTTGGTGTGATTAATAGTGAGAAATATGTTAGATGGACTTGGTTTTTCACAAAGCTGAAAACCGTTATATTGGATAGTCCTAAATTGGCTTTTATAAGCGACAAACATCAAAGTATCATTAAAGTAGTGGAGGCAATGTACCCGAGCGCTAAGCATGGGCATTGCATTTCGTATTTTTCTTAAAGTGTGAGAGGAAAGGTGGCGAATGGCAAGGATGGACTTGAATCAAAATTCAGAGATTGTGCTCATGCTTATACATAAAATGGGTTTAAGAGAGAGTATAATGAGTTTACGAGTAAGTGGCCTATGGCTGCTAAATATCTGAATGATGGTATAAAGTTTGAAAGATGGACAACGTGCTATTTTCAAGGAGATAAGTACAAAACATACACTACCAATTCTGCGGAATCAATGAACAATGTGTTTAGTAAAGCAAGGGCATACGCCTTACAACCTATGATTGATGTGATTGTTGAAAAGATGTTTGAATGGTTTAACAGACATAAGAAATCATCTTCGGGTGCACCAGATTTCAAGAGAGTTGTGCCTTATGTGGAGAACATATTGCACTCGCGATGTTAAATTGCAAAGTCTTTAGCCGTGAGGGAGCTAAACAGCTTCCAACTTGAATACACCGTCAAAGGACTCAACGAGAAGCCATATCTGGTGAACTTGAGAATAAGAGATGTTTTTGCAGATGTTTTGATATAGACAAGTATATGTGTGTTCATGCAATAGTTGCATGTAGGCACTTTATGCGAAAGGAATGGAGAGAAGAGAGTATCTAAATCTATGATCTTTGCTCAAAATATTATTTTACTCAGACTTGGGCGTTGACATATGAGAAAAAAATTTATTTAGTTTTGCATGAGTGAGTGGAGTATTCCTGAAGAATTGTACGTCTTACTGCCGATTTTCAAACCAAAACGAGGAAGAAATCAAGAAACGTGATTTGCATCCAACGGAAAATGTCACTGTAGGAAGAGGAACACATCAACTCTAGAATAAACTTGGAGAGGTGGTTTTAGCCCAAAAAATCTTAATTTGTGTGTTCGTCTATGTGTTTGTATTTTAATTTGGTCCAACTGGGAGCAACTGTGTATGAAATGGTAACTATATGTTTAGTACAATTGGTTCAATTTGGTGAATTGGTATAACTGGTTCAATTGGGTCCAACTGTGTATGAAATAGTAACTATTTGTTTAGTACAATTGGTTCAATTTAGTGAATTGGTACCATTAGTTCAATTTGGTTCAACTATATAAAATAGTAAATTATCATTATTTTCAACTTATACGTGAAATTCTCTTCGTAAGCAATGTAAAGATTCCAAAACACACATAAGAAAAGATTATAAATAACTAAAAAAAAAATTCAATTTTTGAAAACATTTTTTGTGATTTTACACAAAATACTACTATTAGTATAAGGAGTCTTATGTTAAATGTCAGCATTTATTAATGGAAAGATGTGAATACTATTGTTTCGAACATATTGTATTGTGGAGACATCCTAACTGATGACTAATAGGGAAAAATCAAAAGTCCAACAACAAAACACTTATACTTCATAAGGTCCAACTCCAAAAATTCAAAAACTGTCAAAGTACAACTATGTGGACGACTGTATAATTAGGTTCATCTATGCCCATTTAAAAAAAAACACAAGTGAGGAACGAATTATAAAATTTTCTGAAATTTTTTTAAAATTTTTTTTTTTTATTTTTATATTACCTCTATTGAATATATATTTTTCCTTTTTTCCCCTTATTTTTGTCGATTTCCTTTCTTTTAGAGAGGAGCGAGAGAGAAAGTTTGAAGAGAGAGAGAGGAAGAAGAAAGATACCTTTAAACTTGTTGGTGTGTTGGACCAATTGGATTTAAATGTTACATGTTGGACCAATTGGACTTCAAACACTTGTTAGACCAATCAGACTTTAAAATATTTTAGACCTTTAAATTTAAATATATAGACGTTAACAATAGTACATGTTGGACCAAGTGGACTCTAAATACCAAAATACAATAACATAAGTTGTCTTAGTTGTTTTAGTTGTTCCAATATCAATGGTTTTGCTTCTTTTGATCCACGAGTGTATACCTATATGGTGCTCTTTTGTATTTAGTACGAGTTTCTAGTAGTGCATCATTGTTTTGCTTCCACATTCCTCTTCTTCTCTTTTCTCTCATGCTCATTCTCATTATCCTTTTCATTTCTTTATCACAATCTTCCTTCTCCTTTTCATTCCGTTTATCATCATCTTCCTTCTCCTCTTCATTCTCCTTTTCATTCCGTTTATCATCATCTTCCTTCTCCTCTTCATTCTCCTTTTCATTCCATTTATCACCATATTCTTTCTCCTCTTCATTATCTTTATCATTCCTCTCCTCACCACATTTAGAGACATCGACATCCTTAGCTACCACAGACTCTCCCGGAACCAGTATTAAATATCAATGGGAGGGGTATGGACCAATACGAATCCAGTAGAGGGAGTACCACCTTCACTTGTCGTATCCATTCTCTGGCCCGCCACATAGTTCCAAAGAATCTACACTTTTTCCTCCGAAACACTAAGCTTTTTAAACAATTTGTCAGTCATTCCATCAAGCGTCTCCATGAGTATCCCAAACCCTTTGTCCATCTCTTTTAAGAGTATTGCATGTAGAGATTCATGATGTTTAACATGACTCTCCTTTTTATCCACACCCTCGACCTCGATCATCCTCGCAGCTCGAGTTTCGACGTCCTTTTTGAACCAACATTTTCTGAATATTTTTTTTCCTTTCGACTAATAGATGCTCTCTCCAACTTTTGACGACTACATCAATTAAATCATTGCCACCTTCAACACCACCCTCAACATTTCGTCTCAACAAGTCTCGCTCATCCGAGGTAGGCTGCAAGATGCTAGTAATTACCTAAAATTATCACAAAAGCTGATTAAAAATTAAAATTCACGATGACCACAAATAATACCCATTTCGTTAAAAAAGACTAACCTTAGTGTTTCCGAGCACAACGTTCATATTATCCAACAAATGACCTTTGATGAAGAACATGAATGGAGTCGTGAAAACGAACGTGCAACCTAGTTTTTCCAGATTTATTATCCCTCCAAAGGGAAAACATTTTTGTATTGGATCAACTGATACAACAATTCAGTTTCTGATTATGACTTTCGAGTTTTTGATTATGGCTTTGACTCATTGTACAAATTCTAGTTTTTGCGTGTATACGAGACCTTGGACGGAAATTTTGTGAAGATCTACAAGCCGATCCGGGTTCTCCAAGGATATACAAACGGAAGTTTTTTCAAGGATCAATGCAATCATTGAATGTATAAAATCAACATGGGAACATCTCATAAACACTCAAATCATTGACAATTTTCAGTAGGAATTGGTCAACAGTCGGCTTGTACTTATTCTTTGCTTTTAATACATTGTAGAGGAAATAAAGGAC
>JAKUCM010009887.1:0-17159 GCA_023374145.1 Lepidium sativum | reverse complement strand
TTGAAAATTTTGAATTTTTCAAAGGCTTCATTCTTATCTTTTAGGAGAAAGATCCACATATACCTAGATAAATCATCAATTAGGACAAATATATACCTGTTTCTAGCTTCTGTTGGAGGAGTAATAGGTCCACAAAAGTCTCCATGGATAAGCTACAATCTTTCCTTAGCTTGAAAGGAATTTGACTTAGGGAACTTTCCTCTTGCTTGTTTCCCAAGAATACATGATCCACAAGTTTCTTTCTCAATATTTATCTTCGGAAACCCTTTTACCATGTATTTGTTTATCACACTCCTCATAAATTCATTTTTGATGTGTCCTAATCGTGCATGCCATTTGTTTGATTCACTAAAATGAATTGCTTGAAAACAACTCGACGATTTTATCTCCATTCGGACCTTACACAACCTATTTTTGGATCACGATTTTATCTCCATTCGGACCTTACACAACCTAATCTTTCTTTTCACCATTGTTTTTCCCTCTCCCTCGACCACGACTACCTTTACCTCTACCACGTCCACCATTGTCTTGTTGCTCATCATTAGTATATAGAAGTTTCCCTTGGTCATCTTCTTGCTCGTCTTCACAAATCCTTTCCTCATAGGTTTTTATTCTTCCAACTATATCCTCGAAACTTGTGTTCTTTAAGTCTAAGACTTGTTCAAGGCAAGCGATGATATGTATATACTTTCTTCATGGAAGACTATTAAGGATTTTCTTCACAAGCTTTGGTTCGGCAATGGTTTCCCCTAGTGCAGCTGATTTTGACGATAACTCTTAGATTTTTCCTACAAAAACATCAATAGTTTCCGTCTCCTTCATCTTTAATCTATCAAACTCAGCTGTTAGTGTTTGTAACCTAGCCTCTCTTACTCTCTCAGCCCCCAATTATCGTGATTTTATTGCTTCCCATACCTCTTGTGAAGTTTCGAGATCCCCTACTTGTAAGATGAGAGTTTCCGGTATACTTTGGAAAAGACGTGCTTTTGCCAAATTGTTTTTTTCCTCATCTTTTCTTCCTTCGACAGCTTCCCAAACCTTATGTACCTTTAAGGTTAGCTTCATTCTCATAGACCACACGGTGTAGTTGATAGCGTTCAACATTGGATATTGAATCGAGCTCGAACTACTCTCTCTTTCTGTTTCGGTATCGGAACTAGCTCTCCAATATTCTCTTCGATTTCTCAAACCTAATTTCTTGATTTTATTTAATAATTCTCTAATACCAATTTGTTAAATCAAGTCCTTGCAAACACACACACAATAATAAAGACTTCTTTCTTTATTAATCTCAAGAAAATAACTCAAAACTTAATCTTACAACTCTTAAGAATAATTTCACACTATTCTTCATAAGAAATTACAACTCAATTTCTTATGAATTTATAGACTAACTTAGATAACTCATAAGTCTAAAACAAATATGAAATACTTTTAGATAATCTCCTAAAAGTATTCTACTAAATCTTTTATCTTAACATATTTAGATAACTCCTAAATATGTTAAGTCTTGCTCCTTAACCTTCTTGAGTTTTCATGATTAAGTTAACAGAAAGTTAAGCCGAAATTATCTAGGAACATGACCTATTGGTTAGACAATGATACTCAAACGTGATAAAATATTTAAGAAGCTTTTTCGAGACAAAGCAACGTCCTTAATGAGTTGATCTACCTCCTTGAATACCTCTTGGACAGAACGAGAGCATGAGTTATGAAGCCGTAGGTTTCTTTCCTTCCAAATTACATACACAACTGCTTGGGCCACCAAAGATTTGCAAAGAAGAAAGGAGTGTTGCCAAGTCTTGATTGTATAATGTGCCACAGCTGGGAGCTAAACTCGCAGAATAGGAGGAGACGATCACGCGTTTCCGAACAGAAATTGCACGTGAGACATGCAGGTGAAGTAAAGACTTTCCACTCATACAATCTTGCTCTAACAGGCAGCTTATCCAGAGTAGAAACCCAGAATTTAAAGGCATGTTTAGGAATAGAGCCTTTGAACCAGACAGTTTTATGCCATTGGACCGGATCTGATGGTTGTCTTAGCACTTCCCAAGTTCGAATAGAAGAGAAGCAACGTAAGGAAATGTTTGGAGTTTTCCATAGAAACTGATTCGGGCCTAATTTGATGTCTGGTATTGGCTTAGTAAGAAGATAACTCCTCAATAAGCTAAGACCATGATGTCTTGATCTGTCGGATGGTAGGGTCCAAGAAGTACCTGAAATCGCATCAGCCACTGTAGCTGAGTTGGGGATGCCTGTGATCTGAGAACCATTTTCCCCTATGAAGTCCCTTAAAGGGCCGAGATCATTTTCATGAGTCATGCCAATAATTTGTTGTTTTCCCATCACCAAAATCACACTTGATGAACCGCTTGGGAATAGGTCTTAGATTCAAGAGAGATTTCCACATCCACGAAGATGAATTTTTTGCTTCAACAGTCCAAAATGAACTATTGAAGCCTCAACTCAAGAAGAGCCGAACTGCTCTAAACTAACTTCATATCAGCCCAAAACTTCAGCTTATACAGCCCACCAACAAAGCAAATGTCACTCTCATTCTCTGCACAAAACTGCAACATAGTACAGCAGAAACTACCTCTGCAACAGCAGCTTTTGCAGAGGTAAAACAAAGGCATTACGACATCATAACTCAACCATAGTTGTCTTGTTTATGTGTCTAGTTAAGAGGTCTTTCAGTTGTATAAGTAGCTGCCTTGTTTATTGCAAAAACAACAAGTGAAAAACGATATACAAGTTAAGAAGTTTTCATCTTCAAACTCTTTTCTTCTCTGTTTTCATACAAGTTCTTTTTCAATCTCTCTTTATTTACATGGTATCAGAGCTGTCAATACCTTAACAGGTCAATGGAAAATCAAAATGAAACATACCCTCTTCCAAGCGATGTTCATGTTTCCAGTTCTGTGAATATCAAACTCACGGATCAAAATTATCTTCTGTGGAAGCCACATATTGAATCGCTTCTTTCCAGCCAAAAACTCTTAGGTTTTGTAAACGGGAGAACACCAGCTCCACCTCTAACTGTCACGGTAAGGAATGGAGAAGCTGATACAGAGATAAGCAACCCTTTGTATGAAGCATGGGAGTGTACTGATCATCTTGTGCGGTCTTGGTTATTTGGCTCTATCTCAGAAGATGTTCTGGAATTCGTTGTTGGTTTGTCTACCTCCCAAGAAATCTGGGAATTTCTGGCAGAGCATCTAAATAGAAGCTCCTCAGCTCGTGTGTTTGAGCTCCAAAGAAACCTTCAGCTTATCAGCAAGAAAGGTAAGTCATTCTCAGAGTATTGCAGAGCCTTCAGGACAATATGTGATCAACTCAGATCTATAGGTCAGCCAGTAAACGAAGCTATGCAAATCTTTAACTTTCTAAATGGGTTGGGAAGAGAATATGATCCCATCTGTACTGTTATCCAGCACTCGTTGAATCGTCTTCCTAGGCCATCTCTCTCTGATGTGATGGCAGAAGCTACAGCCTTTGATGCCAGAATTCAGTCTCATGAAGAGTCTGAATCTGTTACTCCTCATCTAGCCTTTCAGTTACAACAACAACAGTGGAGTAACAGACCTCAACCTCAACAAACAGTATCTTCTGGAAACAATAGAGGCAGAAGCAGTTACTCCAACAACACTTACACAAATCAAGGTGGATCTAATAGAGGACGTGGAAACAGTTATTCCTCTAGAGGTCGAGGATTTCCTCAACAAGTAAGTTCCTCAGACCACAATTCTCAGAATATTAATTCAAGACCAATCTGTCAAATTTGTGGCAGAACTGGTCACTCAGCCTTAAGATGCTGGAACCGTTTTGACAACAACTATCAAGAAGAATATGTACCCCAAGCCTTTGCTGCTCTCCAAACTAGTGACACATCTGGACAAGAGTGGCTTCCTGATTCTGGAGCTACTTCTCATATCACCAACAGGACAGATAATCTGACAACATCAGTGGCTTACAATGGAGCGGAAAGTCTGATGGTTGCAGATGGAAACCAGTTGCCTATTACGCATGTTGGGTCAACAAATCTTGCAGTTTCAACAGGTAACTTACCTTTGAATGAAGTCTTAGTTTGTCCAACTGTTCAAAAATCTCTTCTATCTGTATCAAAACTGTGTGAAGATTACCCATGTGGTGTGTTCTTTGATGCTAATAAGGTCTACATAGTGGATCTGGAAACACAGAAGGTTCTAACAAAGGGACCAAGACGTGATGGGCTATATGTGTTGGAGAATCAGAATTACAAAAGCTTTTACTCATCAAGACAAAAGACCACAAACAATGCTCTATGGCATCATTGTTTAGGACATGCCAGTGATTCTGTTCTTCAACATCTGCACAAAGCAAAGTCAATATCTATAAATAAGAATTCTGTAATCTCTATTTGTGAGTCGTGTCAGCAAGGGAAAAGTAGCAGTCTCCCTTTCTCAGTTTCTGAATCTGTGTCTATAGAACCTCTGTCTAAGGTTCATTGTGATCTTTGGGGACCTTCTCCCACAATCTCAGTGCAAGGATTTAAATATTATGTGGTCTTTATTGATGATTTCTCCCGGTTTAGTTGGATTTATCCTCTCAAGCTCAAGTCTGATTTCTTTGCTGTCTTTAAAATGTTTCAAAGATATGTTGAGAATCAATTCGACAAGAAAATCAAAGTATTTCAAAGTGATGGTGGTGGTGAATTTGTGAGTCAAGTGTTCAAGTCTCATCTAGCATTACATGGCATCAAACATCAAATTTCTTGTCCACACACGCCTCAGCAAAATGGCATATCTGAAAGAAAACACAGACATATTACCGAGCTCAGTTTAGCGATGATGTTTCACAGTAAAGTTCCTTTAAAGTTTTGGGTGGAAAGCTTATACACAGCTAATTTTCTCATTAATATTCTTCCATCAGCAGCTCTGGATTTCAAAACTCCACATCAGTTACTTTTTAAAACAGAACCTGAGTACAATGTTCTGAGAGTGTTTGGTAGTGCCTGTTATCCCTGTCTTCGACCCTATAGTGCAAACAAATTTGAACCTAGATCTCTTCAGTGTGTCTTCCTGGGGTACAATGCGTCATACAAAGGATACAGATGCTTATACCCTCCAACATGAAGAGTCTTTATCACTCGCAGTGCTATCTTTGATGAACAGGCATTTCCCTTTGCAGACAAATATCAACACTTGACTGTGAAGTATACCACTCCCTTGCTGAAAGCTTGGCAGTCAGCTGACATCACTTTGGTTCCTCGAAGCAATGATAATATTCAAACAGTACCACAACATCACTTGACACCTGCAAGTATATCTCAGTCTTCAGGAATCAATGAGTCTCAAGAAGTCCCTGTCTTAGAAGATCAACAAAATTTTGTAATAGATGCTACTAACAACAGTAATCAAGAAGTGTCTGCAGCCTCACCTCAGTTTGGTTTTATGGAAACTCCAGGCTGCAATGACTCTGTCCAAATATCACCTACTGGTTCACATCTGACTGCACAATCTCCTGCAGACACAACACAAAATGAGGGTCAAGATCAGTCTGTGAATCATCATCCCATGATCACTCGAGGAAAGTCTGGAATAGTTAAGCCAAATTCTCGATACTTGCTGTTAACTACTAAGTATACAGAGCCCAAAACTGTGTCAGAAGCACTTAAAGATACAGGTTGGACTGCTGCAATGAGTGAGGAAATGGAGGTACAACATGACAATGATACTTGGCATCTGGTTCCATCTGCAACAAATATGAATATTCTGGGCTGTAAGTGGGTTTTCAGAGTAAAATTGAAGCCAGATGGGTCTATTGACAAATACAAAGCACGGTTAGTTGCCAAAGGGTTCAAACAAGAAAAGGGAATAGATTATTTGGAAACATACAGTCTTGTTGTCAGGACAGCTACCATTCGAGTTGTTCTGGGCATAGCAACATCAAGAGGCTGGCCAATCACCCAGTTAGATGTGAAAAGTGCATTTCTTCATGGAGACATACATGAAGACATATACATGCATCAACCTGCTGGATTCATTGATAAAAATTATCCCTCACATGTCTGTAAGCTCAATAAAGCTCTTTACGGATTGAAGCAGGCTCCCAGAGCTTGGTTTTATAAATTTAGCTCATTCTTGCTTGAATATGGGTTCAAATGCAGTACAGCTGATCCTTCTCTCTTCACATATCATCACAATGAGCACACATTGTTGTTGCTATTGTATGTAGATGACATTATTCTAACAGGAAGTAATTCAAATCTTCTGGACCACTTGATAACAACTCTCAGTACACAGTTTGGTATGAAGGATCTTGGTTCAGTACATTACTTTCTTGGTATTCAAATTGAACACACTGAGACTGGTTTATTCATTCATCAAGAGAGATATGCAACAGACATTCTGGCCCAAGCAGGAATGAGCAATTGCAATTCCATGCATACTCCTCTGCCGCAAAGACTTAATGAATCAAGTATCAGTGAAGAGCTCTTTCCTGATTCCTCTTATTTCCGAAGTTTAGCTGGCAAATTGCAGTATCTAACAATCACAAGACCAGACCTGCAATTTGCAGTCAATCTGATTTGTCAACGAATTCATCAGCCTACTATGTATGATTATGCTCTCTTGAAACGAACATTGCGGTATCTCTGTGGAACAGTCTCAATGGGTTTACATCTATCTAAATCATCCCATCTCACAACAACTGCCTATTGTGATAGTGACTGGGCAGGTTGTAAGGAAACTAGAAGATCTACTGCAGGGTTCTGCACCTTTGTTGGTCCTAACATAGTCTCATGGAGTGCTAAACGTCAACCAACTGTCTCACGATCCTCAACAGAGGCAGAGTATAGGGCCCTCTCTGAAACTGCGGCTGAGTTAACCTGGTTGTCCTCTCTTCTGCGAGATTTACATATACCACAGTCAGGACCTGCAACTCTACATTGTGACAACCTTTCTGCAGTGCATCTAAGTATAAATCCAACGCTTCACACAAGGTCTAAGCATTTTGAACTTGATTGGCATTACATTCGTGAAAGAGTAGCACTTGGATTCATTGAGACAAGACACATTCCTGCTGAACTTCAGCTTGCTGATATCTTTACAAAGTCGTTACCTAAAACTGACTTCATCCGTCTTCGACACAAACTTTGTGTTGGACTCCCCTCCACCACAAGTTTGAGGGGGAGTATTGAAGCCTCAACTCAAGAAGAGCTCAACTGCTCTAAACTAACTTCATATCAGCCCAAGACTTCAGCTTATACAGCCCACCAACAAAGCAAATGTCACTCTCATTCTCTGCACAAAACTGCAACATAGTACAGCAGAAACTACCTCTGCAACAACAGCTTTTGCAGAGGTAAAACAAAGGCATTACGACATCATAACTCAACCATAGTTGTCTTGTTTATGTGTCTAGTTAAGAGGTCTTTCAGTTGTATAAGTAGCTGCCTTGTTTATTGCAAAAACAGCAAGTGAAAAACGATATACAAGTTAAGAAGTTTTCATCTTCAAACTCTTTTCTTCTCTGTTTTCATACAAGTTCTTTTTCAATCTCTCTTTATTTACATGAACAACTCCCCGATCTATATGCTTCTTGTTCCAAGCTACCCATAACGAGCCACTTGCTGAAAAAGTAGCCATACAAGACGCATATTTAATGTGGTGTTCCAAGCCGTGAGACTCCGAAGGCGTAGTCTACCTTTTGATGTTGGCATGCAAACTTTCTGCCATGCTACTTTTGGAACTGCATTGGAGTTAGTCGAACGGTACCACAAATAATTGTTGCAGAATTTCTCAATCTTCTTGATGCATCCTTTTGGGAGGCAAAAAGAAGCAGAAAACCAGAAATTCAAGTAGTTGTATATGACTGAGTGAAGCAATTGAAGTCTGCCCACAAACGAGAGAGTCCGATTAGTCCAGCTGTTAAAACGATTTGCAATGGCATCAAGTAAAGGCGAGTATTCAGAAATCCACAGCTTTCGATGCATTAGAGGCACACCTAAGTAGCGTACAGGGAGGTTTCCACATTGGAAACCAAGACGAGACAGAGAATCACTTTCATGAGGTGGAATCCCGGCAGAGAAGAGTGATGTTTTGTATTTGTTCATTACAAGACCAGACAGAGATTGAAACCTTTCCAGCATGCTGTTGATTGCCTCAAGAGATATAGCTAAGCCGTCAAAAAAGATCATGACGTCATCTGCGAAAGCAAGATGTGCAATCTGCGGGTCTTTAGCTTTTGCATGGTAACCAATCAGGCCTCTTTCAAACTGCGAATGGAGTAACTTTCGAAACAATTCCATAGCTATAACAAAAAGTGAAGACAAGGGGTCCCCTTGTCTCAACCACCGCGTACCTTTGAAGTGACCACACAAAGTTCCATTTATCAAGATAGAGAAAGAGGTTGTTGAGATGCATTGATGAATCCAACTAACAAACGTGGCGGAAAATCTGCTGCTGTGAGAATTCAATGAGAAAGTCCCACTTAACCATATCGAAGGTTTTCCTTAGATCAACCTTTAGGAGGCCTCTTTTGGTCACCTTCTTCCTATTAAAACCCTGCACCAATTCAGAAGCCAGCAAAACATTTTCCACAAGAAGCCTTCCTTTCACAAAAGCAGATTTCGAGTTGGTAACTAAGTCAGGCGAAATTAGCTGCAACCGCTTTGCAAGGAGCTTAGATATAAATTTGTAAATCACATTACAGAATGATATAGGTCTAAAACTCTTGAATCGTTGCAATAAAATCATCACGAATAACCTGCCATGATCGTTCAAAAACTCACTTGTAAAGCCGTCTGGTCCGAGCGTCTTGTTAGAAGGCAAGGGAAAAACTTCAGCCTTTATCTCTGATGGCAAGAAAGGAGCAGTCAGTAAATCCTTCATTGCTTGGCTGCACCTGAAGTGGGTCAAGCCAGCTATGCTCTCCTTATCCACTGCCGCTAATGGCTGAGGCTGTCCACCAAGAAGATCAACATAATAACTCACACAATGCTCTCTAATGTCCTCAACTTCTTCCAGCCTTGAGTTGTTATTATCGATCAGGTAATGGATTTGATTCTTTGCTCGCCTTACAGACATAATACGGTGGAAGTTAGAAGAGTTCATGTCACCCTCCTTCAGCCACTTCACTCTTGATCTCTGTTTGTAAAATCTTTCTTGAGCTACATCCAATTCATACGTGGTTTTATGTGTTAACACTTCCATTATCTCACAGCGTGTTAACACTTCCATTATCTCATTTACTCTCTCTTCCAAGTTATAGAAGTGGTTCTTGTTCAGGTCTTTCATAACCCGCTTCATTGCTTTAAGTTTTTAGCAAAGATGTACATTGTTGTACCCGAGACAGTCACATTATCCCATTCCTGCGCAATATTAGGCAAAAAAACCTTATGAAGAGTGACGAAGTTAGAGCACCTAAACAGAATGTTGGAAGGCTTTCTCAACTCTCCAAAGGTGACAAGTGCTGGAGAGTGATAAGAAATATAAGGGTCACCAAATTCTCCAAAAGAAATCAGAAAAACCTGCAGTCAAATATCATTCACCAAGATTCTATCCAACTTTTTGGCAATAAGATTATCGTCTTGACTATTCCACCAAGTTAAGTGATTCCCCCAGTAGGATAAGTCAAATATACCAGCACTTGTCAAACAACTCCTGAAGTCCTGCATACCACTACTTATTCTCGAACTCCCTCTAGCATCATCAGATGGATTAAAAGATTGATTGAAGTCTCCAAGGGTATACAAGGCTTGTTCCATGTCCTAGAATCTCTATGAACTGTCACAAGGTCAGCCCATAACTGCTGTCTTTTGTTTTTACAATTTCCTCATAAATAAAAATTGCAACAAAAGTATGCTTCATATAAGGAAGCTTAACTAGGCAATTGATAGCTTGGTTTGACTTAAACATTACTGACACAGAAGCAGATTTGTTCCAAGTAATCCAGATCCTACCCAGTTCAGCATGCTCATAATTACCGACAAAAGACCGATCCGGAAAAGTGGATTGCAAAATACGTAGGGAGTTATTAAGCTTCACCCTCGTCTCTAATAGTCTGCGGAAAGGGGCATTGTTAGCCAAAAACCACTTCTTGAAGCCTCTATGTTTGACAGGATTATTGAATCCTCTAATATTCCAACAAAAAATATCCACTGTCATTAAAATTGTAGTTAGTGTTTGGGGCCTTTGCCCAGGTTGTTGTTCTCCATAAAAATTTGATATTGGATTGCAAATTTTCAGTAACGAGCATGTTTTTGTAATCATAACGAGCAGATAATGAATGAACCTTATCTAACAAAAACATGCAATCAATGTATATCAAAGATACTTTCCATCTCCATTTGAACTCAAAACTCTGAGTATACAACAGATTGGCTCAGAATTGATTGTTTCTAACAAATAAGCCTTTTTTATTGGATAAATCTATATATATACTAAAAGTAATTATTTGTAGCTCCTAGGCCATCCACCTCATATATTTTTGTTTTCTCTATAATGCTACCGCGTCATCCTACTTCAACCATGCCATGTCATCTTATTTTTGCCAAATCATTTTCCTTTTCCTATATTTCCTCTTATATTAGGGATATTTTTGCTCTATGCCTCTTTTCTGCTTCTAAATTATTGGAAGTGCCCTCTTTTTAAAATTGTATGCGAAAAATGACATTTGACGTTTGAAATAGTAAGAAATGCCTTTTTTGAGCGGTGTAGTATGTCCACCGTGGACAACTTATGGACATAAGTTGGTATTGCGTCCACCATGTATAATTATATTGTCCATTGCATCTGTAGTCTACGATATATGTTCATGGTGGACCATATAAATGTCTACCATAGACAAAACTATATGTTATGTTCTCATTTCGGAAACTTTTTTTTTAAAAAAAAACATTTCGTGTAAGATTGAGAAAATGGAGCATTATATACAATTTAAAACATAAAAAGGCATTCTATACAATTATCTCTTTAAATTATCTCACATGATTCTACCACTTTATTGTCCTTGCATTTAATTCAAGGTATTAACTTTTCGGACTATTTTCCTTCTCTTTAACGTGTGCCCTTTGCTCTTTCACTTTTGTCTTCCACTTCTCCCCTTCGTCAGGAACTTTAGTTTTTGAGTCAATGACATGTCAATAAGTACATTTGGCTTCTTGTTACAAGAGATGACTTCTATAAAGGTTACAAATACTTATGTCAATGTCACTTGTGTTGTACTTGTCTGCACAATTATCAATGTGTAATGTTGGATCTTGTTTAATTGAAAAAACTAATTGCAGATTGGGAACAAAGAGAGAGAAGATAGAGACGAGAAGGAGAAGAAAGAATCTAAGTCATTGGTAGAATATGGAAATTCATAGATTTGTTTGAACACCGTTAATGGAATCTGAAGCCATTGATTCTATTCGGAGAGTTGGTTTTATTTTTAAGTCGATGGTTATTTTCTCTGTTTGTTTGCATATTTGAATAAACATGTTATGAATATGGATTGCAAATTTTTAGTACAAGAGCATGTTATTGTAAGCAGAAAGAGCATACAATGAATGAATCTTATAACTAAGCATGCAACCCAAGTAAATCAAAGATATCTCCCATCTCCATTCAAGCTCAAAACTCTCAGTTAATACAGCAAATTGTTTCTGTAACATATAAGCCTTATTTTTATTGAATAAATAAATACAAAAGAGGGACAATAACAAGCCAGAAATTATTTATTTAAGCATACACAATAGCAATTTTTCTAGGACAAATAATAAACAGATGATGATGGTTTAGGAGTATAGTAACATCGAAAGAAAAGTAGCAGGCAGGTTTTGTTTGGATAGGACGAAACAAAGGAAAACACAATCGGTATGTGTGTTTTCGTTACTTTTCATGTATAGAAAGAAGAAACATGGAAGTCCATCAAGCTTGCAAGAAGCTAGCGTACTTAGCACCCAAGAGAAGCCTCTGGATGCACAGGAGTGCATTCTTGGTAACCTCAGCATTCTCATGGTTCATCAGTTTCATCACTCGTTCTTTCGCCTTGAGGTCTGTTACAATCACTCTCCCTGCTGTGTGGTACTGTATGAACTGTGAGAGATCAAAGCATGCTACCGCCAATGATCTTGGATCACTCGATGTGTCCAGAATCGTTAGAAGGACCCTGAGTATCTGCATCCACAAGTTTTAACAGGTGAGTATCGTAAAGTGCTTTTGTGCACTTTGTATCCCAAGACAAGTTTAAAGGATACCTGGAAGTCATTCTCCTCGAAGCTTGTGACATTTTCACGCCAGAAATTGGCCTCTTTGTGCATTGGGTTCCAATCAAGATGACCCAGAAGAACCTCTTGCTTATACTTATCAAAAGAACTCAATGTCCTGATCTTGTCTTTTAGTCCTTCTTCTAGTTGGTTCAGTGCATCCAGCAAGTCCTTACAATTTCAGAGTTCAACAGGTTTAACTACGACCATGTACTAAAACAACATCTATTGTTGTCTAAATCACTTCAATAACCAGTTCTCTAACTGTGGAATATAACAGAAAATAAAGATTTCATATTCTGCACAGAGATGTTTCATACAGAAGCAGCCCTCAGGCATTTGTATTAAACTTGTCTTACCTCGTCACTCCATGCTTGTGTTTTTAGACTCTGAATAATATGTGGGAGTCCAAGATCAACCATCTGGGCACCAAATGTACCTTTTGGGAGCAAGTTTCTGAATGTCAATATAACCACCCTGACGACCTGTGAGACAAAATACCGTCAGATAAACATAATAAGAAGTGCATCACAATACATTTATGGAATTTAAAGATCCAAAACAATTAAAAGGACACAAAAGTATCTTGATATTGCGCAGAAGAGATTCTGATTGCATAGGCATGCCATGTTAAATCATCTTTAAGTAACTGCCAAATCATCACAAAAAAACATAGCTCACCTTTTCCTTAGTTGAGCTCTTAACCACTTCCGTGAGCCTTTGCATTGTCCTGGATGTTGCCAAGAATTCTATTGCAGGTTCGTAATAGGACAGAAGCCATACACAAAGACATGTTTCATACAGAAGCTGTGGAAAGAAAGCATGCATATCAAATGAATTAGGCATGGAGAAATTATGACCGAAAAAAGGAAAAGAAAAAGAGATATGTTCTTTCTTCTGCAAATTGAATCAGAATACACTTTAAAATTAGGAGCAACATAAATCAACAGTATTAATAGTTCTTTAAAAACTAGTTATTTTCATTGAGTCATCCTCTTTCTGTCAAGAAGACAAGAGCTTTGCATAATTTGGAAACTGCAATACTTATTTACAGCTTTAGTGAACATTCACTGAAAACTACTACCACATAATATTTAGTTACCTGGATCGACTGCTGAGTAGATGCTGGAGAAATTAAAGGGACAAGTAACTTAACCCCATCTGCCTGAACAAACGACGATCTGACAACAGGTTCCTTAAGCAGCAAAGAGAGGCAGCTGATTGCAATTGGAACACCACGAGTAGGATGAGAAGGTTGCTTCAACTGCATATCAAAGTTAAACATTGTTGATATCTATGTAGCAACATAAAGGTTCCTTCCACATCACTAAAACTAAAGATTAATATCAACCAAAATCAAAGACTTTTGCCTACGCAGAAAGATTGTTTGTTTTCGATTGAACAAATTTGGTTTGCGTTAGTGTTTGCATTTGCATAATCTAACAAAGGCGTTGTGAGACTAGAATTTTTTTTGCCCAAAAAAATGTCAGACTGCCTCGATTTTTCTCATTACTTACACGCTATACTAATGAGCTCTAGCTCTAACAACGGCATTGTCTACAAGACAAAGATAACTAACACTTAAACACCAATGCAAGACCAACAAAAAATAGAGAGAAAACAAAAATAGGAAAAAAGAAAAAAAGAAAAAAGAAGAAGAAGAAACCTGAGCACAAAGCCACTCCACCAATCCCTTGAGAACATCATCAATTGTAGTAATATGTTTCTTTGAACCTGAAGCTTCTCCATTAGTAATACCATCAACACCAGCTTTTGGCCTAGCACTATGATGCAAATGAGGCTGTATGTTACATACATGTTTGGCAGAAATATGACAGATAAGAATATTGAATACCTTATTATCCAGGCAAGGATTTTGCAGCTTTTTTCTTGAATGAACCAATTTCCCTTCCACAACAACCTGAAAATGGCCATATTTTTAGTTTGCATACATTCAAAGTTAAGCAGACGAATTCAAGCAAAATGTAACTGAGAGCAGTTATCCCCAACGGAGTTACATATGTTTCCCCTTTTCAGGAAGATTTAAACTAGAAAATGACTCGCAATGACTAAGATCCGGATTTTAGAAAAAACGAGCAAGGCCAAGGCGATAAAACAGACAAAGCAACATCATGTGCTTAAAACACTTATGTACAGAACTAGAAAGTCATGTCAAGTGGATATGACCCACTAAACATAGCACACATTAAGATTAATTTTTTGGGGAATTTGTTTCCTGTCAGTAGGAAAGGTCAGGTTTATCTGATACCATCGATTTAAAACAGTTATAAGAAAACTAGAAAGACAACCTGAAAATTTAATTGGTCAAGTAAGAGAATGAGATAAATGAAAGAAGTTCTAAGCCATCCAAAACAGAAAAAACAGATCTGATCTAATGAGCAGCTCTATTCTGGGAAACAATACTTGCCTACACCAAATTATTGTCATAAAGCAATTGCATAGGGGCTCACCTCAAAAAAGGCTCATAAGTATCCTCATGTGCTAAAGATTTATCATGGAACAACCGAGCTCGTGTTGGATTTGCTGGAAAACAGTTGATGCATTGATATTAGTCAGTATCTAAAAGAAAGAAAAGGTAAATGCAAATATCTTGAGGTTTTATCTACCTGAGAGCATTTCATAAATCAAAGCCAAGACATATTCCACTGTTTCTTCCTTGAATATATCACGTAAGATGCTAACAAACAGATGAACATAAGCTGGACCATCCTGCAATAACAACACCACTTATTACTTCATAATGACAATGACTTGCTTGGTATTATACAACTTCAAACACTAATAATACAGAAAAACTGACTCAAATTTCTGCAAAATGTTTGAAATGAGAAGAAAGAGTTGTAGAAGATTTACTTCATCCAGTAACTGTGCCCTTGCACTTTCGGTTTTCTTATCATATCGCCTTAAGAGCTGGAGACCTGTAGCTGATATCAGCTTAGTTGTCATGTAAGTCTCCCATGGAATGTCTCTTTTCAATACCTGCGAGGTAAAATAAAACGAGAGATCGGATACTGTAAAACTCCTAGTAAAACTGTCACAATATTTTCATGTCTTTCAATAGAACCACCAAAAAAAAAACAAATGAATATCATTTCTAAGTATGTAGCAAAGCTGCAAAGATCTAGAAGAGCGATCATGTTTGAACTTAACACTATGCATATCGTTGTCTAAATATATTCAGACCAAAACAAAAGGTTTCAATACTCTATGCAAAAAATATGAAAGTCAAAATCCGTAATTTGTGTTTATTACGAACCACCAGCAGATTTCGATTGCCTACAAAGCCGTAAAGACGGGCAAAATCAAGTTAAATAACATTATATCACTAACCTGCTCCATAGTCAGTTCCGCCTGATCCATCGTAACAGTTGCAAAACTTTAACACCACTGGAGAGATTGAACTAATTCGAATACCTACAAAATGTAGACAAAACGAAGCATAATTATTTAAACCTTGATGTAATAACAAGTGGAACCAAAATCCGAAACGAAATTCATTATCATCATGTCATAAATTTGACCTTTTTCAATCAAACAAACATGATCTACAAAGCATCCGTGATATGTTAAGAAGAGAAAAATTTTAAACTCAGATCAAGTAAGAAACTTGCAATTCCAAAATCTCTTCAAAATCTCCATAGAATCAGAATGATAAAAATAAAATAAAAGATCCGATCACAGGAGCAACATTGACCTGAAGGAGAAGGCAAAGTAAGAGATCACTTCTTCTGAAAAGATAAGAGAGAAAGAGAGCTTCTCCCAAACTCGGATCTGAACCGTGGAGAGAGTTAAAGAAGATGACAGTTTTCTATATACTGGAAATTCCAGTATTATCCCTATCTAAATTCACTTATTACGACAATATCGAGAGATATGATCATTTTCGCAAGCATACAAACAAATCTAGAGGCAGATTGAAGCATAGCTAGATCAGATTAAAGGGAAATAAACACGCATGATCAGATTTAACATTTAAAAGTAAACTTTGATAAAGAGAAAGAAAAAAGTAGTAGACTTGATAGAACACAGAACACTGAAATTGAAATTCAAATACGAAAACCATTGAAAAGAAATTTGAAACACAACTTACAAAAATGGCGACGAGATCAGTGAGGGAGACGATCGAGAAGAGGAAATAAGAAAAGAGACGAGAGGAAATAGGAGCTCCACGATGATTCACAGCACTGCTACGACACACGAACAGTTTACTTATTTGGGCCTATTGGGCCATCAGCAAATTGTATGAGCCCAATTTGTTTAGTAGAAATCTGTATGAAGCAATTTAAGAATCAGCGGTTTTTAAGGCTTATTGCATAATTTATCAATCCAAACTCAAAAAACATATTCTTTTCTATCATCAGTTTCTTTTTTTTGTTAACGACAATATAATATAATAACAAAATTCTTATATAATATAAGAAAGAATAGAAAATAGGATTCAATCCATAATTATGTAAATACATTTGCTTTTAATGAATTTACCATATGACACTATATTAAATATGACATTTGTCTTTTCTATTATCAATTACACTCCAACATATAACCAAACTAATATTATGCAGTAATGATCTAAAGTAAAATTCCAATAAAAATGTTATAAAATTAGCATTTAACAAAAGTAAAAGTATTTATTACATATTTCCAATCATACCATATTTCCAATCATACCAATTAAAGTTCACTAAAAATTATTTTAATTTAATACACAAATCACGTTTTAATATACTTGACATATATATAACACTAACTAGATTTATTAATTTGTAATTATAATAATTAACGAAACCAAGGCTTCCACCAGTGACAATGATTTTAATCATTCGCGGGACAAGTGTGTTTCAACTTTAAAAAGTGAGATAAAAAATATTTTAATTGGTGACAATATAACAGGGACAAA
>JAKUCM010009886.1:0-15291 GCA_023374145.1 Lepidium sativum | reverse complement strand
GCTAGAGATTACGGAAGGTGGTGCTCAGATTCAAGCATGTGGAAGACCATAAAGGATCCCCAATAACACCAATGTGTTAAAGAGATTCACAAAAACATTTAAAAGATTAGGAGATGAAGCTTTGGTTCTAGGAGGTGAGTTCTTACACGTAAGATGTTCACCTCACATTATTAAACTTGTTGTCCATGATGGTTTACAGGAAATAGACAAGAGTGTGGTGGCAATTCGTAATGTCGTGGAAGCCTATCACTTGACTACAAAACTCGATGGAATTCAACCTACTTAATGTTGACCAGAGCACATAAATTCAAGTCAGCCTTCGAGAGGATGCGTATAAGGGACAAACTCTATGAAAATTACTTCCTTGAAGAGGACAAAGATGGAAATTAGAGGATTGGGCCACCAACAGACCGAGATTGGGAAGCAATAGACAAGTTGGTTCAGTTTTTAGTCATATTTTATCACTCGACATTGATTGTGTCTGCATCAACTAAGTTGAATTCTCATAAGTTTTATGCGGTGATTTGTACCATTGAGAAGAATTTGATTAGGATTTGTAGTAGTGATGATGAGGAACTGCATTCAAAGGCTACTGCTATGAGAGCAAAATTTGAAAAATATTGGGCTGGTTTAAGGGAAATCAATAGGATATTAACCCTAGAAATAAGATGCAATTTGCTCAGCTTTGTTTTGATGAGTTATATGGCAAAGAAAGTCTTGTTGCCAAGAGGATGTATGTATCAGTTTTAGATGTGCTACAAAGAATGTTTGTTGAATATAGTACTCGATTTGCAATTACTGAGACATCTAGTTCTAGTGGAACATCATCTCATTATGGAGCTTTGTCTAATACTTTTCACTTTCAAGACACTACCTGTGGGGAGTGTTTAGATTTAGATGCTGATGATGTTGGTTTTGGTTATGAGAGTATGGATTTTGTGTACAAAGAGATGGTAAATGAGAAAGGTTTTCACGATTCCAACAATGAATTGGATATATACTTAAGAGAATCTATGGAGAATCCAAAGCTTCTACAACAGTTAAAGTTTGATATTCTCGGCTGGTGGAAGATGCACACGACAAAGTTCCCTGTCTTAGCTGAAATGGCCAGAGATGTATTGGCCCTGCAAGTGTCCACCGTAGCATCTGAGAGTGCATTCAGTAAAAGTGGTCGTATTCTTGACCCATATAGGAGCTGCCTTACACATTACACACTTGAGGTTTTGATGTGCTTAGAGCAAGGGCTAAAGACTGAGATTCATATGAATGACAAAGGGTTGACTTTTATCTCTTGCTTTCAGATGTTGAACTTCAAGACAAGCTACAAAGAGGTACTTTGTTCATTAAAATTGTCTTCTTATCTTTGATCATCTTTCCATTCATTAGGCTGCAGAGAGGTGATTGATCACTTGTTTTGATTTCCAGAGTTTGAAGACTTTGGAGGGTGATAAGTGGCTTGGTTTGAAGGTTGTGTTGCTCCTTTTTTTTTACCTAATGTTTCTCTCAATGTAGCTTTGGATTGATACTCATAACAGATTGGTTTTGATAATCTTTGTTGTGGCTTTGAACTTGAATTCACTTTGGTATTGATTTTGTTTTCAATTACAATGCAATAGGTTAATCAAACTTCAGTTCCAATGTTAGCAGGTACGATTCTCGGGTTCGGGTACCCGAGACTCGAAATTTATCCAAAAATTTTGGGTTCATTCGGGATCTTACATCTTAGACCCAAACCGACCTGTACCAGGAAGGACCTGACCCGGACCGAACCGAAATATGCTTTGGGTCCAGTTTGGGTCCTCCTAAGGTAGACCCGAAAACCCGAACCCGCACAGACCCGACCCAAACCCGAACCAAGACCCGATATGCCCAGGCCTATGGAGCAAGAGAAGATTAGACATAGTCCACATAAAAAGTTCAACTTCTGAGGGTAATAGAGACTAATAACATGATTTTACTATATTTTTGAAATCCTATTACACTAACATGTCGATGTAGTATAATATGTGTTAATCCATGTGGCAGCGTAACTAGCAATCAAAATATGATAGACTCCTCTAATTCAAGCCAAATCAGTTTAATGGTTTGTTATTTATCAACCTAAATGATTAAACAACGAGAAACATAAATAATAGTCAAATAAGCAAAAGATTAACCTAACTAAAATTCAAAAGTAACGGCAGTGGAAATCAAGTGGAGTGGAAATAAAAAGTCAAGCAATGCAAAGAGCTAAGCAACAGATGAGAAAGAGGTTTTCTTAAGGGACGAAGATCATGACCCAACGTCTCACTTAAAACAACTAAATCGCTTAACAAAATTCAAGCACAGCGGATCTCTATGCAATTAATCTATAACTATTGAAGTCACTCTCGTGGTAAACAATCTCAGAAAAGCTATCAACTGACCTTATCATCATAAGCGTTTAACAACCTAACTAGCGTGAAACACAAATTTAATCGAGCCTAATAAACAACTTAGACATTTAATCTCTTAAACTAAGGATGTAAATTTCTAAGACAATTGGATTAGACAATTAAATACACCTATCGGAAGCTAAAATTCTAAAATCATATTTCAATTGATCAAAAACGAACAAGCATTAACAACACATAAACAAAAGAGATCTACACTATTATATTCTTAAGCGACTTAGAAAACTTTAAGATCCACGCTGATCTTGTCCGTTCCCTCAGAAACCCTAAGTTATTTACTCAAAAACCATGGATGAAACAATCAAAGTGGATGACATGATCATAAAATTTAGAAAGTAAACTAAAATGAAAACAAACTGAAATTGAATTTAAAAAGTCATAAAACGAAAGTGGAATTATTGTTATGAAATTACAACAGCGAAAAGCTTAAAAAAATTATGAAGCAGCGATAAAAACATAGATAATCGTCTTCGTGACACAAAGGAGTATTTATACATTCTCTGTTAAACCTAAAGATAGAAACAAAAAACTAAGTAGGATAATTGAGCCGACTTTGTGGGTCTAGTCGAGCTAATGGACCGTCAAAGGTGGAGTTGACTCAGCCCATCAGGTGCAGTGGGTCATGACACGATCCGGTCCATTGGCATGTCGTGACACAAGGTCTTTCATGACACAATCCGTTGACACCAGTATGTCGTTCGAGTTGCCGTGGTACGTGATCCGAATCGTCTTGCTTCTTTATCTCTAGTCCAAACTTTCTGAAAACAACTCCAAATGCAAAGTGCATGTTATGCAAATGTAACCTATAAGTATAAACGACTCGATTGTGATTTTAGTGAAATATATATGTACAAAAAATAAATTAAAAATGACACCTAAAACATGCTGAACATGCTAAAACGCATATATATTAGAGACAAACTCCTAATACCTGTATTGTGTTCTCCAAACTAACTCCACTAATCTCCTCAGAAAAAAATACTAACCGAATTCCAAGCAAAATATACACTTTTTTTGCATATTTCAAAACACTTGATATTTATTTCCATGCAATTATATTTATTTATTGTTCAAATGAACATATGATAAGACATGTGGTCTCATGTGACCATTTCAATGATCAGGGAGAAAACATGATGAAGTTACATATATGGGCTTTAAAGATGTTAAACTTGGGTCCAAAATATTATTTCAAAGCCTAAAAGCCCAAACATCAATAAATATGTTTTTGTATTTTTTTCAGTTGTGCCTGATATTAGGGCTTTCGGCTTCCTCCAAGCAGCTGCAATATTATCTTCTCAACAATGGTAGTCGGAGCATTCGAAGTCGTTGCTGTCCCGTTCAATTCCGATGGCTGGGGTCCTCCAGACGTTTCCGACGTTTCTTCCTCCGCCTCTTCCACCAGTGTCGCCGCCGCAAATCTTCTCCCGAACGTTCCCTTTGCTTCCTTCTCTCGTTCGGATAAACTCGGCCGTGTAGCTGATTGGACTCGAAATCTCTCTAACACCTCCGCTCGTCCTCCCACCGGATCCAAATCTGATCCGTCTGCACTTTTCGATTTCTCTGCTTTCGCAATTGACGAAGGATTTGGTCTCACTTCCTCCGGCAATCCCGATGAAGATGCAGCTTTCCGTCTCGTCGACGGTAAGCCTCCTCCGCGTCCTAAATTCGGACCTAAATGGCGTTTCAATCCTCACCACAATCGTAATCAACTTCCTCAACGGCGAGACGAAGAAGTCGAAGCGAAGAAGCGTGATGCGGAGAAAGAACGAGCTCGTCGCGATCGTCTCTACAATCTCAACCGTAACAACATTCATCACCAGAGACGTGAAGCCGCCGCATTCAAATCCTCCGTCGATATTCAGCCGGAGTGGAATATGCTTGAGCAGATCCCTTTCTCAACATTCTCGAAGCTCTCAGCCACAGTTCAGGAACCAGAAGATCTCTTGCTCTGCGGAGGCCTCGAGTACTACAACCGCGTTTACGATCGTATAACGCCTAAAAACGAACGTAGGCTCGAGCGTTTCAAAAACAGGAACTTCTTCAAAGTCACTACGAGTGATGATCCCATCATTAGGCGTCTCGCTAAGGAAGACAAAGCTACTGTCTTTGCCACTGATGCTATTTTAGCTGCTCTTATGTGTGCTCCTCGATCTGTTTACTCTTGGGATATTGTTATTCAGCGTGTTGGCAACAAATTGTTCTTTGACAAGAGAGATGGATCACAGCTTGATTTGTTGTCTGTGCACGAGACGTCTCAAGAGCCGTTGCCTGAGGCCAAAGATGACATCAATTCTGCTTATTCATTAGGTGTGGAAGCTGCGTATATCAATCAGAACTTCTCACAGCAGGTTTTGGTGAGAGATGGAAAGAAAGAATCTTTTGATGAGGCGAATCCATTCGCTAATGATGGCGAAGATATTGCTTCTGTTGCTTATAGGTATAGAAGATGGAAGCTTGATGAAAATATGCATCTTGTCGCGAGGTGTGAGTTACAGAGTGTTGCTGATCTCAATAACCAGAGATCGTTCCTCACTTTGAACGCTCTTAATGAGTTTGATCCTAAGTATTCTGGTGTTGATTGGAGGCAGAAGCTTGAAACTCAGAGAGGTGCAGTTTTAGCTACTGAATTGAAGAACAATGGGAATAAGTTGGCCAAATGGACTGCACAAGCTCTCTTGGCTAATGCTGATATGATGAAGATTGGTTTTGTGTCTAGGGTTCATCCTCGTGATCATTTTAACCATGTTATATTATCTGTCTTGGGGTATAAGCCTAAGGATTTCGCTGGACAGATTAATCTTAATACTAACAACATGTGGGGGATTGTGAAATCTATAGTTGATCTGTGTATGAAACTAAGCGAAGGGAAGTATGTTCTTGTTAAGGATCCATCGAAGCCTCAAGTGAGGATTTACGAGGTTCCACCAGATGCTTTTGAAAATGATTACGTTGAGGAACCATTGCCTGAAGAAGAACAGGTTCAGCCACGTGAGGAAAATGCAGAGGGAGCAGAATTAAGTGCAGCTGCAACTAACGAAACCGAGGATAAGAAAGCTGTTGAAAGTCAAGCTTAATGGTAATATAGTCAGGTAACTTATACGAACAACTCTTAGATTCAAAGGCTGTCACTTTATCATGTTTGTTGGATTTCATAGATCATTTCTTAAGGAACTTTGATTTGTCACTTAGTATCCTTGAATATACAGAAATGATTGGATTTTAGCAAACATAAAATCTGGCTCATGATTACTTAAGTTCTTCTTTATCATAGATTAAAAACTTGTATAAACATGAAGATCTTAGCAAACTTAAAAATACGTTCTTCTTCATCATAGATTAAAAACTTGAAGATTTAGTTTTAGTGATGATCTTTATTTGTATAAGCCAGAATCGTATGAAACATCATCATCAACAATCTGGAATCTATATTCTTCAGGTCAAAGTCTACACCTTTGGTTTATGTGCTCGTTTGAGAGTTGAAGCTTCAATCAAACAACACCAGAGGTTGTTTTTGGTTTATCTTCTTCTCCTTTTCCAATTTTGTGATACTGCTATATTGTAGAAGAGTTTTGGCATCGTTGGAGAATCATAAAGCATAAATTTTGTTAGTACGGCTTATGAATTATTTTGCACCATTTACTCAATTTTATAAAGTTTGCAAATTTTGTGTTTGGTTCTTTTGTTTTTCTGCTATTTTAATGAAATAAATTCAATAAAAAGAAATCTGCAACTCTGGGAGGCTGGTTCTGTTAGTTTCAGCTGTTAAACATTATCTCTTTTGAATTGAGTTTGATTCTCTGTTATATTATCATATTTAACATGTATTTTACTTTAAAATCCCAAATTAGAAAACATAACCAGATGGATTCACTTAACTGTTATCTCATGTTCTTTTTCTTTTTCAGTTTAATTTATTATTTTCCGTTGCCAATAAGATTCACCAAACCAATAACTTGATAAACGCAACAACTGCAAAAGCCATATACTAACAACAAAACAAAAACCGAAACCCAAAGCCTCCCTTTTAAATAATTCATCCCTAAACCCTCCAATTTCCAAAACATACTCAAGAAGTAACATTAATCAAAATCAATTTTCTTCTTTGCATTATTTGTCATCTTTTTATCTTTCTCTAAAATCTCAAAATCATTTGTCTGTATGATTAATACAAACATCTATGTTTTATATCTTTTGAATCTTACATTATCATTTTACTAATTTTATAATTTCGAAAAACAAACGACGAAACAACGTTTACATATCAAGACAAAGGACCTAAAGAAAGGGGGAAAATAAAGCCTGAATGGAGAGTTTGTAACAATGGAAAACTTCAATCTCCAATCGATCTTACAAACAAAAGAGTAGGTCTTATTCATGATAAAGGTTGGAGCAGACAATACAAACACAGGACATGACGTTAAAGTATCATGGAAAGGAAGAGATGCTGGGAAAACAACAATGCGTGGTACTGATTACAAATGGATCAATGTGATTGGCATTCACCTTCTGAACATGCCCTTAACGACTCTGGGTTTGTGTTTTACGTTCTGAAGTCTCTCTTTTAAATGGCCTTTTTAATAAAAGTAGCCCCACTGATTGGTTACAGATATGACTTGGTGCTGAAAGCTAAATCGTTGTGGTTGGACTTGTTTATAGATTAGGCCAACCTGATCCATTCCTCGCTAAGGTATCTATCTATATTGCATTTTTCTTTTAATAGTTGTACGAGACAAAATCCGATATATAGTTCACAACCTTCCTAAAATCTCAAATAAAGTTTGTAATTATGTGGAATCAAACTCCTAGTACCAAAGATGAATACATTATCGATGGAGCAAATTACAGCTCTAAAGAATGCTGTTCACGATGTAAGTAGTATCATCGACATTGCATATGTATTTTTATTAGCTTAATATTGAATAAGTTTCATTATTAATCACTTGATTAACTGAATATATATATATATATATATAGGGGTTTGAGACAAATTCAAGACCGGTTCAAGCCATACATGGAAGACCAGTTTGGTTCTACGATCCTAATTTATGAATTCTGTGATTTTGTAATATTCTTTTGACATTTTTTTTTACTTGGATCGATTCTATTGTTCTTCTGCTCAATATATACCATTAATTAGCATCTTTGCTCAATAATCAACATACAATCTTTTTTTTTTTGTCAACTAATCTACTAGTTTTTAAATTCCGTTTCTATTACTGCAGATAAAGGGTTCAATTCTTGGTGTCTTGAGGATTTGTAAAGTGACAACACCACTGAGCTATTTGTCCTCGACAACATACAATCTATTTAGATATATATAACGTTACTAGTTAATCCACTATATCTCAAAGGACAAAAGACAAGTCCTCTGATTACAAGTTTAATTGGCAATGACTTTTGTTGCTCTAGAGAGCAAAAAAAAAGTTTGAAACAGTAAAATTGAAATAATCGTGCTCTAAATTTATTTTTAGCTCTTATTATTTTTGAAAATCAACTTTTTATTTATACAATGTTTTTGCCATTTAAAAACTAAACCTGGAGCAAAACTTTATAAATTTTGCAAAAATAAAATCGTACAACAAAAAAGATTACACCTAAAAAGTTTACGAACTAAATTCTATTAAAAAAATAAAAGCTACCTCCATCAGCAATATCAAAAAGGCAAGCAGTGTCAGCTACTAAAACAAACACCAATCTTAGTAGTACAATATGATTAGAGTATCCCACGTCTTCATATAGGCATTGCCACAGCCGTACCATACAAAAATATAACTTTTTCTTATTATATAATGTAAATATAGTAAAAACAAGTACGAAGTTCACTTTGAAATTTCACAACTTTTTTAAATTTAAGATCTACATAATAGTTTTGCTATCTATATTTTACTTAATTAATTTACAAAAAGAGTGAGACATATATTTCCTATATAATTATTTTTAAACATCGTCTAGATTTAACACATCTCTTTATAAGGCTATCACTTTGTTTCACTTTAATGATGTTTTATGTAAACCAAAACGATAGTAACTCTATTTAGATACTTTTGCAGCAAACTTATAATTTTCTTAATAAAACTGAGTTAATATTAATTAAATATAATTCAAAAAATTTGTATGTAGCATACTGTTGAGCATTAAGAGTTAAGCACTAATATTTTTGTATAAAATTACGTAAAACATCCTACAAAATAAAACAGATATTTTTACTAAAAAACGCCTTCAATATTGATGTTTTCCAAGTCAACTTTTGTTTATTGGGACCATTAAACATATCATTTTGTAAATGTGTTTTAGTTTAATTATATAGGCTGGCTTTCCTACTGTAAAATTGTCATATTTCATGTTTATTTACTATAAATAGCTAAATCAGAAAACTTAACCAAATGAATCTACTAAACTGTTAATTTTTTATTGTCACATACTAAGCATTTAAATAATTAACTAACGATGACATAAAAAAGAGCACCATAACAAAAACTTTACCCCAAAACCTCCTTTTAAATATGATATCTCTAAAAATCTTTTAATATCCAAAATATTAAGAAAAAAATATCAAACGAAAATTGCTTTTGTGTTGGGATTTCTACAAAAGAAAGATGAATCCCAACACAATAACAATTTTTGTTTTCGTAATGTTCTTCATCTATTTATATTTCCTTAATAGTCCACTCATTCATGCTGGTGAAGTCGGTATGGTCATATAACATCTCAGATTTTTCTAGTAAATTTTCATCCCTTTGTTATCAAAACTAGACTAATCATGGACATATGTGAATTTGTTGATTTGAAAACAGGCCAAAAACCATCATTTGCATATGAACAAAAAACAGAAGAAGGACCATCAGAATGGGAAAACCTAAATCCTAAATGGGAAGTTTGTAATTCTGGAAAACTTCAGTCACCAATTGATCTTACTAATGAAAGAATTAGTCTAATTCATGATCATGAAGCATTAAGAAGAAAATACAAACCAGCTCATGCTCTAATTATAAATAGATGATATGACGTTAAGGTATCATGGAAAGGACAAGTTGCTGGGAAAATAACAATTATCCAAATGAATTATAGATTGGAGCAACGTCATTGGCATTTACCAGCTGAGCATACAATTAATACAACTAGGTTTGTGGTTTTAAATTTTAATATTATTTACTTTAGATTTTCCATTAATGTTTAGATTATAAATGTGTTACAAATACGATCTTGAGCAACAAATAGTACACTTAAGTGTTGAAGGCAAAATTGCAGCGATTGCAATTCATTATAAATTAGGAGAACCTGATCAACTTCTCACTAAGGTATATCTAAATTTTAAAATTAGTATGTTATCTATATGAAATAAAAGGAGTGGCAAAAAAGAGAAAAATCTAAGGGTAATGGATCCTCAAGGAATTAATTTTGAAACCAATAATGTTTTTAGATACATTTTCTCTCTTACTTCACCTCCATGAAAGTGTTATTTGGACAATTGTTAAAAATGTAATATAGTGTTACAATATGTATTGAATTTTATACAATAATCTTCTTTATTCATTACATTTTTTTCAATTTTTTAGAAATGCAAAATCAGTATTTTTTTTGTATTTTTGGTATATTTAGGTGAACACAATATCAGAGGAGCAAATTGCAACATTGAGAGAAGCAGTTGACGATGTGAGTATAAATAGTTAATGCATTCAAGCAGTTTCATATTTAATATAATACTGATTAAACTTTGATTACTAATTAATTGATCAAATCACTATATATAGGGATTTGAGAGAAATTCAAGACGAGTTCAAGATCCACATGGAAGAACGGTTTGGTTCTTCGATCAAAATTAATGCTTCAGATATGTTAAAGTCAATTCTTTTGTAATATACTTTTAACATTAAAATAATAATTTTATAATATCAAGAGATTAATATATATATAGATATATATATATATATATTTGAACTAAAAAAATGAAAAAAAATGAGTTGGATCGATTGGTTAATTTGTTCGTATTAGCAATATATGTTCTTAATATTGAGGATATATGTTTTTAATATTGATCCTCATCTTAAAAGAACAAGCCACTTGACTAAATCAAATATTAAAATTCATTACTAGAAAGTAGGTAGGAGTACACAACATAAACTTGTCCTCCAAAAAGAAAAAAAGAAATTTGGGCACAGGAACTTTTCTTTTTAACAATTGGATTAAACACTACAAGAAAAGATATATTTAACAACGCCAATTTACAACATTTTGAGTATCTCGTAAATTGGGGACGTATTAACAACTCATTTACGACTCAATTTTGCTACGTCGTAAAGGAGTTGTAAAATGACAACAAAAACTTTCGTTGTAACAGCGTTGGCACTTTACGACGTATTGACAACATTTTACCCTAACTTGTAACTTATTTACGACGTTTATTATTTACAACTACTTTAAAACGAAATTGGAAAATATGTACACACGTTTTTTGTGATACGCAAGTGGTTATAAAAAAAATCTAACATACGACGTAAAGACGTAGTTAAATAGTAATTTTCGTTGTAAAAACGTCTCAAATTTGCAAGTCTTTAAGGACGCAATACTTTACAACGATTTAAAGATGAAATTTTAAATTAGATATTTTTGGTTACTTACATACGTTGTAAATTACTCGTATTTGGACTAATGTTGGATCAAACTGAATTGTCATTGGTACCACCTTGTCATAATGCTTCAGGAAATGTCTATTCTGGTCTCTGTTGCTAACTCTTGTAATTAAACTCAGCTTCTTTGTTGTGACATCAAGAGAGACGATACTTTCCGGTAAATACAAGTAAACGACAAGAGGATTGCTTGGATCACAATGTAAAGGTTGTGGACTAATGATCCGTTGTCCGTTGTAATCTGATTCTGGATCACTCAGACACATGAAAAATGTCATGACGTAGGCCAAATTATGTTTGTCAATTGTCATCAGATTATATCTCTGCATGTAGTCTTGTATCCATGGAATATCAGAAATCATGTCTTTGAAATACAGAGGATCATGTTCTTGTCTCCATTTAGATTGTTTGTAATCCACGAGTGTCCACATACGAAGATGGTGATGATCCTCTACAAAGAATAAATCAAAGACAAACATCATAAGCTTTTCTAATAAAGATAAGGAAAACCATGCAAAAGGAAAAAATACGAACTTTCACAGATTTGCCAAAATACGAACCTTCACTAGTTTGCCACCTAAATCGGCTTAAGTCCTTTTAAACTATCTAATTATCCTAATTGAAAACAAAATCCCTAATTTTATCATGATATTTAGGATTTTTTAATTAGGGTTTATAGTTACTAACCAGGAAAGTGATAGCAAACAAGCTGAATGATGCATAGATGGCCTTGGGAACGATGTATGATTATGAATTCATCCTTATGGTTAGGGTTATAACCTACGCTGGATCCATCATGAGCTAACCAATGTAGAGATCCGTTAAAGTTCACGGCTTGAAATTGGATTGGCAACGTCGATGATGTTTGGCGACGTCCTTACGACGTTTTGTGTTGTCGTCGACGCAACACCTTTTTTTTTTATTCTTTTGTTTTGCGTTTTAATATATATGTTTATATAATTCTATATTATATATGGTTAAATATGTTTATGCTCGTATGTTTTTTATATGTTCATGATTATATATATATATTTATAAATATGTTTATGATTATATATATATATATCCGAATTAAAATTACAAAAAAAATAGAGACTGCGTCGTAAAGGCGTTGGCAAGAGGTAACGTCGTAAAAACGTTGTTCCTTGCCATCGCCTTAACGACGTTTCTTTATAAAACGTCGTAAAGGCGATGACAAAGAGCAACGTCTTTACGACTTTACCTCTTGCCAACGCCTTTACGACATAGTTTCTATATATATATATATATTTGCAATTTTAATTCGGATATATTTTCTCTATTAAATAATTTTAGTTTAATTTATATATAATCATAATAACATAAGTTTAACATATATAATTATATATAAACACATGTAAATTAAAATTAAAAAAATGAAATTGAAAATAGGTTTACCAACACCTTTACAAGACTTGAGTTGTAAATTAGACCCTACTTTCACAATTCCTTTACGATGTTTTTAATTTTGCCAACATTTTTACAGGGCCTCATAAGTCCTATATATACACCACGAAAGATGCAACTTCCTTGGTCATTTCACACTTCTCTTTCCCTCTCTAAGGTACTCTTCTCTCAACCTTCTCTCTAAATTTTTTTTTTACCATATAAGTAGTTAGTGTTTATACATTTAGGATATATGGAATTTAAGATTATATTAGAATTTAGAATTTAGGATGGAATTAAGATATTATGATGAAATATTTTATTATAAAATTGATAAATATTTTTAATCGCATTGTAGATATTCCAATATGGCTCCCCGTAAGCACACACGTCGTGTCCACTACAGTGATCTTGTTTATGGCACTGCATCGTCGTCGACTTCCTCAGCAGTACCGGAGACACGGCCTGAGAGTCTCACTCCTCCGGTTTCTTCACCAACACCGGACGAGCCCGTTGCCCCTCCACCGACTTCTGGATATGTTCAATGAACTTCTACGATAAATAGTTTGTAATTTTAATGATTTTATAAACATATTTTAATATCAAATTTTATTAAAATAATTCAATTCCTAAATTTTATTAAATTACAAAATTTATTAAATAAATATTTTATTAAAACAAAAATATATATTGTCCCTATATCGTTGGCAACAAATGTCCCTAATTAGTTGTGAAGATTTCCTCCCTAATTAGTTGTAAAATGTTTTGTCCCTAATTAGTTGTAAAAGTTTTTGTCCCTAATTAGTTGTAATATTTCGTCCCTAATGAGTTGTAATGTTTCGTCCCTAATTAGTTGTAAAATTCTTCGTCCTTAGTTAGTTGTAAATGGTTTCGACTCTAATTCGTTGTAAACTTTACAACACCTTCACATCGTACTTATTAACATCGATTTTACAATGTTTGTCTTATTTTACAATGTTTTTATAACGTTAGGTTTATGGTGCTCTAACATCGAAATTTGCGCGTTGTTACATTTTTACAACTAATTTACAACATTTTGTGTGTTACGATGATAAGGACACGACGTATCACATTTCGTCCATAATTAGTTGTAAAGGGGTTTAACAACTAATTAGGGACGAAATTTGAAGTTGTAAACTCTATGTATTCTTGTAGTGAAAGTAAAAAAGATTGGTCTAAAATTTAGGATCCGATTGGTAACTATTGTTTTGGCAATGCGTGACAAAGTACAATTCTTGACAAGTATGATATAAGTATGGTTTTGACTAAAAAATAGGATTAAAGAATATGTATTGGTGAAAATATAAAAGCGATATGATTTTTTTGATAATATTAAAAATATTATGAAACAAAAGAAAATAGAATAAACATAGTAACATTAAAACTAATGTTATTCTTATACTTTTAGTTGTGCTAACTATAGCTAAATATAGGGTTTTATGCAAAAAAATCTTTCAAAGTAACCGCGGATTGCAAGGTTACCCTCTAAATAAAAAAATGCAGGCCAATCCCACAAAGTGAAAATACGCAGTATAACCCCTAATTATAGTGATGACGTGTTTACTGTTCAAGGTATTAAATAATCAACAATTACTAAAATGAAATGTTTTCTGGGCTAAATACATCATGTAGTTTTATGGGTTAAATGTCTTGTTGTTTTTAACCCAAAAAAAAACAACAACAAACAATTAACGAAACTTATGTCACGAGACTCAATACACTAAATGTGGAGAAAGGGGGAAAATTAAAAGTTAAAATTTTTCAAAGAACGCGATTTAGAGAAAAAGTTTCACGTTTTCGATTTCTTAATCGATTTCAGAGGCTATAGACGAGGTCTTGTTGTACAGTTCTTGGATACGAGGAAAACTTGAGCAAAGTGTCATGGTTTCCACCAAAATCACCTAAAGAGAAAGAAGACTTGGATAGTGATGAAGTTCTTAAACGAGTTGTGGAATTTGCATTCTAAGAACATGCCTTAACGTTATATGTTGTATGTGAAGATGATTCTTACTTAGATAGGCAATATGATGTTAGCAATCTGGATTTAATGGTTGAGGGGAATGATGAGAGGTTAGGTGAACAAATGATGATGTCAGTGAGGATCAATCAGATGATGGTAATGCACAATTACATTCAAGGCATGGAGATGAGATCATGTATAAGAAATTTAAGTTTGGAGATGAGTATAATTCAATCCAGTCATTTAAGAAAGTTATTAGTTACTATGTTGTGAAGAAAAAGAAAGGTATAAAATATGAGAAGTTAGATTCAAGACGTCTATTTGGATAATTAATTAGTGTTAGTTGCAGATCAGTAAAAATATTAATAGTAAGTACTTATAATTATATTAGGGTAATGATCGACACAACCAAAAAACAGAAAAAAGTTATCCAAAAAATTGAACCACAACGCAGATAACGTAAGTTAAAAGCAAAGGTTATATATTGCGTATTATTTTTAACTTTATGGGAATGACCTTCATTCTTTTTACTTGGAGGGTAATCTTACAACCTTTGGTTACTTTGAGAGTTTTTTTGCAGAAAATCCTTAAATATATTAGACTATTTACAATGGTTTCTTTTTAAGGTGTTAGACAGTTGAATAGCTCCAATGGATTGTTGAAAAACAAAATAAAGATGATGTAGAGACAACATTGTTGAATTTGTTAAACTGCTCCAGCTGAGTGAGAGATTCGAACTCATCACGTAACGTCAACCTATAACATAGGCCAACCAACTCAGTCACATATCTTTTGGTGAATGGTTAAGTTCTTTTATTATATAATACTCAATCTGTTTCGCAAT
>JAKUCM010009884.1:0-16679 GCA_023374145.1 Lepidium sativum | reverse complement strand
CGTCATCAACTACACCGCATGGTCAATGAGAATGAAGCTAACCTTAAAAGTACACAAGGTTTGGGAGGCTGTCGAAGGAAGCAAAGATGAGGAAAATAATGTTTTGGCAAAGGCACTTCTCTTCCAAAGTATACCGGAAACTCTTATCTTATAAGTAGGGGATCTCGAAACTTCACAAGAGGTATAGGAAGCAATACCATCTCGATACTTGGGGGCAGAGAGAGTAAGAGAAGCTAGGTGACAAACACTAACAGTTGAGTTTGATAGATTAAGGATGCAGGAGATGGAAACTATTGATGTTTTTGTAGGAAAAATCTCGGAGTTATCATCAAAATCAGCTGCTCTAGGAGAAACCATTGCCGAACCAAAACTTGTGAAGAAAATTCTTGATTGTCTTCCACGAAGAAAGTATATACATATCAACGCTGACCTTGAACAAGGTTTAGACTTAAAGAACACAAGTTTCAAGGATATAGTTGGAAGGTATCTTGAGATGGTATTGGACACTCTCCGCAAGGAAGACTTGTTTGCCAATCTCAAGAAGTGTACCTTTTGCCCTAATGAAGTAGTGATTTTAGGTTTTGTTGTGAGCTATGCAACATTACAAGTTGATCAAGACAAGATCAAGGCCATTCAAGAGTGGCGAACGCCTAGTACCATTGGACACATCCGTACCTTTCACGGATTGGCAAGTTTTTATAGGAGATTTGTCTGCGACTTTAGCACTGTGGCTGCACCCCTCACAACAGTCATCAAGAAGGATGTAGCCTTCCATTGGGGATCTACACAAGAAACCGCCTTTCAGGAGCTCAAGGACCGCTTAACACAAGCTCCGGTATTGACTTTACCCAACTTTGATCTAACTTTTGAAGTTAAGTGTGATGCATCAGGAGTAGGTATTGGCGCTGTGCTAACCTAAGGGAAGAGGCCCGTGGCATTCTTTTGCGAGAAACTGAATGGAGCCACACTAAATTATCCAACTTACGACAAGGAGCTTTACATGCTGGTTCGCTCATTGGAGACTTGGCAGCACTACCTTTTAGCCAATGAATTTGTAATCCACACGGATCCTGAGACGCTGAAACTTCTAAAGGGCCAAACCAATCTCAAGAAGCGACATGCTCGCTGGCTCGAGTTTATAAAGACTTTTCCATACATCATCAAGTACAAGAAGGGCAAGGAGAACATAGTAGCAGATGCACTTTCAAGGAGACACACCCTCATCTCGACGATGGAAGCTAAGGTATTAGGATTTGAGTCAATTAAGTCTCAATATGCTGAAGATGCACATTTCAAGGATATCCACAAAGCTTGTGGCGAAGGAGTCTATAGAGACTTCTATATTCACGACGAGTTCAACTTCAAGAAGCGTCGGCTGTGCATACCGCAAGGACCACTACGAGAAATGCTAATGAAGGAAGCTCATGGAAGAGGACTTATAGGGCACTTTGCCGTGAAGAAGACCTTAAACATGCTTAAGGAACACTTCTTATGGCCTCACATAAAACGCGATGTCATCAAACATTGCAAGCGTTGCATAGCATGTCTCACAGCTAAATCCAGGTCACATCCTCATGGATTATACATGCCATTACCTATCTCTAATGCCCCTTGAATAAATTTGTCTATAGATTTTATTGTAGGCTTACCCAAGTATCAAAAGAAGGATACAATCTTGGTTGTGGTGGATAGATTTTCAAAGATGGCACATTTCACTCCATGTGAAAAGGGCCATGACGCGACTCAAATCACGACCCTCTTCATGCGAGACATTGTACGACTACATGGCCTACCCCGTACCATTGTATCCGACCGCGACCCAAAGTTTCTTGGTCATTTTTGGCGCACATTATGGAGAAAACTCGGAACCAACTTGCTATAATCCACATCATGCCATCCCCAGACGGACAGACAAACCGAAGTTGTTAACCGGACCGTATCAGCCCTGATTAGAGCAGCTGTTGGCACCAACATGAGGAGCTGACCCAAGGCATTGCCATATATAGAATTTGCTTATAACCGTGCTGTTCATTCCACAACTAACCGTTCACCTTTTGAAGTTGTGTATGGTTTTCAGCCTTTGTCTCCTTTAGATCTCAAGCCCCTGGCCCCACCAGAGATAATAAACCAAGACGGCGATGCCAAAGCTGAGTATGTCTGCAAGTTGCATGAAGACGTCAAGGCCACCATCGAGGCCATCGAACATAGCCTCCTGATCACCGCAGCCATCCAACGCATTCCAACGATCCGGCACGGACTAGACACCCGAAGCAAGATCAAGGCCATCCGAGACAAGTTCATCGACTCCATCAACACGCTTTGGGCTCATACTTGTAGCCTTTAACTCCAAATCCAACTTCAACTTTCAGGGTCTTCTATTAAGGCACTACGCGTTGGGCTCATACTTGTAGCCTTTAAGTCTCTCTCTCTCCAAAATGTTCCGAATCCAACTCTTTTGCACCTAAGTGTCTCCAAATGCATGATATATTCGAAAATGCTCCTAAGGGACTCTAAAGTGCATAAAATGGTGTGAATAAGGATGCAAATCTACCTAAAATATGCTGCTAAAATGGTCAAAATACGAACATATCAACTCCCCCAAACTTTGTTCTTGCTTGGCCTCGAGCAAGTGCAATGAACCAAGAAGGTAGAAAGGTGCAGACACAAGGAATCTCTATAGCCTTTAACAGATAACTCACCAAGGCGTTTACAGAAATACAAAATTTAGCCCATATCCCTTTGGAATGACCACAGACTAATTGTAATAACACTTGGCACCTGACTCTTTATTTCTATAGTGTGCGGGTCTCAAAAGAGACTATAAATTAGAAAACTTATCATTCGACTTCCCTAAGCTTAGCTAGACCTTTTCTTTAATCTGTGGTGGTTCTCTCTCTAATTTTGATTCCAACTATCTGCACTTGTTCAATTTGGTTCATTAGTTCTATAGTAGTTGGTATACACTAGCGTGAAAGGTGACGGGGTTTACACCTCCACCCAGCTACTTAACCAACAATATGAGAGACAAATGGGCAATTTATATAGGCCTGAGAAAATATTAGATTACGCACATTCTTAGCTGCTTCATTATACCAAATTATTATGTAGGATAATGGATTTTCACAAACGCGAGAAAAGACGAGTTTGCTCATAGTCCCGATTGCTTCATCCTGCCAAAGAGACGCAAAGGTGTACCGGTTTACGCACACCCCTGGTTCGTTTGTGGCTTCTTGTCGTTTGAACCATTCAGCATTAAATTATGTTTTTCTAGCTAAGAGAGAGATTTTCCACAAACCATAAATCAAGCTAAACAGAGGGAAGGAACATGTTCAACGTATACATAGGCCCTAGATTGACAAGTATGGTTCAATTAGAAGGAATCAATGCACATAAGCGTCAAACATTCGAAAGGGAAAAACCGCAATTCTAAGAGTTCGCTATGGTTCCCAGCCATTCAATCTATCAAGATTGGCTATCTTAAACGAGGTGATTCCCTGAATGCAGCTAGACTCCATGTTACGTGAAATGTATGAACACTCATTTTTTGGATTTTCTATGCCTTATATGTGAAAAAATGAAAAATCTTTTTGGATTTTTGTGAAACTTACACGAATGCATGCTGAAGGAAAAATAAGAAAACAGAAACAAGCATCAAATGCAATCTTAATCCAAAACTTTTGCACCTAAGTGTCTCCAAATGCATGATATATTCGAAAATGCTCCTAAAGGACTCTAAAGTGCATAAAATGGTGTGAATGAGGATGCAAATCTATCTAAAATATGCTGATAAAATGGTCACAATACGAACATATCAACTCCCCAAAACTTAGTTCTTGCTTGGCCTCAAGCAAGTGCAATGAACCAAGAAGAAAGAGAGGTGGAGACACAAGGAATCTCTATAGCCTTTAACAGACAACTCACCAAGGCGTTCACAGAAATACAAAATTTAACCCCTATCCCTTTGCAATGACCACTACCTAATTGTAATAACACTTGGAACCTGACTCTTTATTTCTATAGAGTGCGGGTCTCGAAAGAGACAATAAATCAGAGAACTTATCATTCGACTTCCCTGAGCTTAGCTAGACCTTTTCTTTAAACTGTGGTGGTTCTCTTTCTGATTTTGACTCCAACTATCTGCACTTGTTCAATTTGGTTCAACAGCTCAATAGTAGTTGGTATACACAAGCGTGAAAGGTGATGGGTTTACACCTCCTCCCAGCTGTTTCACCAACTATATGATAGACAAATGGGCAGATTACATAGGCCTGAGAAAATATGAGTTTACGCACATTCTCAGCTGGTTCATTATACCGAATTATTATGTAGGAAAATGGATTTTCACAAATGCGAGAAGGTAAGAATTTGCGCATAGTCCCAGTTGCTTCATCCTGCCAAAGAGACGCAAAGGTGTACCGGTTTACGCACACCCCTGGTTCGTTTGTGGCTTCTTGTCGTTTGAACCATTCAGCATTAAATTATGCTTTTCTAGCTAAGAGAGAGATTTTCCACAAACCATAAATCAAGCTAAACAGAGGGAAGGAACATGTTCAACGTATACATAGGCCCTAGATTGACAAGTATGGTTCAATTAGAAGGAATCAATGCACATAAGCGTCAAACATTCGAAAGGGAAAAACCGCATTTCTAAGAGTTCGCTATGGTTCCTAGACATTCAATCTATCAAGATTGGCTATCTTAAACGAGGTGATTCCTAGAATGCAGCTAGACTCAATCCTACGTGAAATGCATGAACACTCTGCTTTTGGATTTTCTATGCCTTATATGTGAAAAAATGAAAAATCTTTTTGGATTTTTGTGAAACTTACACAGCATGCTGAAGGAAAAATAAGAAAACAGAAACAAGCATCAAATGCAATCTTAATCCAAAACTTTTGCACCTAAGTGTCTCCAAATGCATGATATATTCGAAAATTCTCCTAAGGGACTCTAAAGTGCATAAAATGGTGTGAATGAGGATGCAAATCTACCTAAAATATGCTGATAAAATGGTCACAATACGAACATATCAACTCCCCAAAACTTAGTTCTTGCTTGGCCTCAAGCAAGTGCAATGAACCAAGAAGAAAGAGAGGTGGAGACACAAGGACTCTCTATAGCCTTTAACAGACAACTCACCAAGGCGTTCACAGAAATACAAAATTTAACCCCTATCCCTTTGCAATGACCACTACCTAATTGTAATAACACTCGGCACCTGACTCTTTATTTCTATAGAGTGCGGGTCTCGAAAGAGACAATAAATCAGAGAACTTATCATTCGACTTCCCTGAGCTTAGCTAGACCTTTTCTTTAAACTGTGGTGGTTCTCTTTCTGATTTTGACTCCAACTATTTGCACTTGTTCAATTTGGTTCAACAGCTCAATAGTAGTTGGTATACACAAGCGTGAAAGGTGATGGGTTTACACCTCCTCCCAGCTGTTTCACCAACTATATGAGAGACAAATGGGCAGATTACATAGGCCTGAGAAAATATGAGTTTACGCACATTCTCAGCTGGTTCATTATACCGAATTATTATGTAGGAAAATGGATTTTCACAAATGCGAGAAGGTACGAATTTGCGCATAGTCCCAGTTGCTTCATCCTGCCAAAGAGACGCAAAGGTGTACCGGTTTACGCACACCCCTGGTTCGTTTGTGGCTTCTTGTCGTTTGAACCATTCAGCATTAAATTATGTTTTTCTAGCTAAGAGAGAGATTTTCCACAAACCATCAATCAAGCTAAACAGAGGGAAGGAACATGTTCAACGTATACATAGGCCCTAGATTGACAAGTATGGTTCAATTAGAAGGAATCAATGCACATAAGCGTCAAACATTCGAAAGGGAAAAACCGCAATTCTAAGAGTTCGCTATGGTTCCCAGCCATTCAATCTATCAAGATTGGCTATCTTAAACGAGGTGATTCCCTGAATGCAGCTAGACTCCATGTTACGTGAAATGTATGAACACTCATTTTTTGGATTTTCTATGCCTTATATGTGAAAAAATAAAAAATCTTTTTGGATTTTTGTGAAACTTACACGAATGCATGCTGAAGGAAAAATAAGAAAACAGAAACAAGCATCAAATGCAATCTTAATCCAAATCTTTTGCACCTAAGTGTCTCCAAATGCATGATATATTCGAAAATGCTCCTAAGGGACTCTAAAGTGCATAAAATGGTGTGAATGAGGATGCAAATCTACCTAAAATATGCTGATAAAATGGTCACAATACGAACATATCAACTCCCCAAAACTTAGTTCTTGCTTGGCCTCAAGCAAGTGCAATGAACCAAGAAGAAAGAGAGGTGGAGACACAAGGAATCTCTATAGCCTTTAACAGACAACTCACCAAGGCGTTCACAGAAATACAAAATTTAACCCCTATCCCTTTGCAATGACCACTACCTAATTGTAATAACACTTGGCACCTGACCCTTTATTTCTATAGAGTGCGGGTCTCGAAAGAGACAATAAATCAGAGAACTTATCATTCGACTTCCCTGAGCTTAGCTGGACCTTTTCTTTAAACTGTGGTGGTTCTCTTTCTGATTTTGACTCCAACTATTTGCACTTGTTCAATTTGGTTCAACAGCTCAATAGTAGTTGGTATACACAAGCGTGAAAGGTGATGGGTTTACACCTCCTCCCAGCTGTTTCACCAACTATATGAGAGACAAATGGGCAGATTACATAGGCCTGAGAAAATATGAGTTTACGCACATTCTCAGCTGGTTCATTATACCGAATTATTATGTAGGAAAATGGATTTTCACAAATGCGAGAAGGTAAGAATTTGCGCATAGTCCTAGTTGCTTCATCCTGCCAAAGAGACGCAAAGGTGTACCGGTTTACGCACACCCCTGGTTCGTTTGTGGCTTCTTGTCGTTTGAACCATTCAGCATTAAATTATGCTTTTCTAGCTAAGAGAGAGATTTTCCACAAACCATAAATCAAGCTAAACAGAGGGAAGGAACATGTTCAACGTATACATAGGCCCTAGATTGACAAGTATGGTTCAATTAGAAGGAATCAATGCACATAAGCGTCAAACATTCGAAAGGGAAAAACCGCATTTCTAAGAGTTCGCTATGGTTCCTAGCCATTCAATCTATCAAGATTGGCTATCTTAAACGAGGTGATTCCTAGAATGCAGCTAGACTCAATCCTACGTGAAATGCATGAACACTCTGCTTTTGGATTATCTATGCCATATAAGTGAAAAAATGAAAAATCTTTTTGGATTTTTGTGAAACTTACATGAATGCATGCTGAAGGAAAAATAAGAAACAGAAACAAGCATCAAATGCAATCTGAATCCAACTCTTTTGCACCTAAGTGTCTCCAAATGCATGATATATTCAAAAATGCTCCTAAGGGACTCTAATGTGCATAAAATGGTGTGAATGAGGATGCAAATCTACCTAAAAAATGCAGCTAAAATTGTGAAAATAAGAACATATCAACTCCCCCAAACTTAGTTCTTGCTTGGCCTCAAGCATATGCAATGAACCAAGAAGGAAGAGAGGTGCAGACACAAGGAATCTCTAAAGCCTTTAACAGACAACTCACCAAGGCGTTCAATGAAATACAAAATTTAGCCCCTATCCCTTTGGAATGACCACAATCTAATTGTAATAACACTTGGCACATGAATCTTTATTTCTATAGTGTGCGGGTCTCAAAAGAGACTATAAATCAGAGAACTTATCATTCGACTTCCCTGAGCTTAGCTAGACATTTTCTTTAAACTGTGGTGGTTCTCTCTCTAATTTTGATTCCAACTATCTGCACTAGTTCAATTTGGTTCAACAGCTCAATTGTAGTTGGTATACATAAGCGTGAAATGTGATGGATTTACACCTCCTCCCAGCTGCTTCACTAACTATATGAGAGACAAATTGGCACATTACACAAGCTTGAGAAAGTACGAGTTTACGCGCATTCTGAATGATTCAGATCTAGTTCATGGCCTATTAGAAGTGCAAGGCGCTTTGGTGGGATCCTTACGCTGCTTCACCATACCGAATTATTATGTAGGAAAATGGATTTTCACAAACGCGATAAGGTACAAGTTTACGCACAGTCCCGGTTGCTTCATCCTGCCAAAGAGACGCAAAGGTGTACGGGTTTACGCAAACCCCTGGTTCGTTTGTGGCTTCCTGTCGTTTGAACCAATCATCATTAAATTTTGCTTTTCTAGGTAAGAGAGTGATTTTCCACAAACCCTAAATCAAGCTAAACATAGGGAAGGAACATGTTCAACGTATACATAGGCCCTAGATTGACAAGTATGGTTCAATTAGAAGGAATCAAAGCACATAAGCGTCAAACGTTCGAAAGGGAAAAACGGCAATTCTAAGAGTTGAGTATGGTTCCTAGCCATTCAATCTATCAAGATTGGCTATCTTAAACGAGGTGATTCCTAGAATGCAGCTAGACTCAATCCTACGTGAAATGCATGAACACTCTGTTTTCGGATTTTCTATGTGAAAAAATGAAAAATCTTTTTGGATTTTTGTGAAACTTACATGAATGCATGCTGAAGGAAAAATAAAAAAACAGAAACAAGCATCAAATGCAATCCGAATCCAACTCTTTTGCACCTAAGTGTCTCTAAATGCATGATATATTCGAAAATGCTCCTAAGGGACTCTAAAGTGCATAAAATGGTGTGAATGAGGATGCAAATCTACCTAAAATATGCTGCTAAAATGGTCAAAATACGAACATATCAACTCCCCCAAACTTATTTCTTGCTTGGCCTCAAGCAAGTGCAATGAACCAAGAAGAAGGAATCTCTATAGCCTTTAACAGACAGCTCACCAAAGCGTTCACAGAAATACAAAATTTAGTCCCTATCCGTTTGGAATGACCACAATCTAATTGTAATAACACTTGGCACCTGACTCTTTATTTCTATAGTGTGTGGGTCTCAAAAGAGACTATAAATCATAGAAATTATCATACGACTTCCCTGAGCTTAGCTAGACCTTTTCTTTAAACTATGGTGGTTCTCTCTCTAATTTTGATTCCAACTATCTGCACTTGTTCAATCTCTCTCAATAGCTCAATAGTAGTTGGTATACACAAACATGAAAGGTGATGGGTTTACACCTCCTCGTAGCTGCTTCACCAATTATATAAGAGACAAATGGGCAGATTACACAAGCTTGAGAAAGTACGAGTTTACGCGCATTCTCAGCTGGTTCACCATACCGAATTATTATGTAGGAAAATGGATTTTCCCAAACGCGATAAGGTACATGTTTAAGCACAGTCACGGTTGCTTTATCCTACCAAAGAGACAAAAAGGTGTACGGGTTTACGCACATCCTTGGTTTGTTTCCGGCTTCCTGTCGTTTGAATCATTCAGCATTAAATTCTGTTTTTCTAGCTAAAAGAGAGATTTACCACAAACCATAAATCAAGCTAAACAGAGGGAAGGAACATGTTCAAAGTATACATAGTCCCTAGATTGACAAGTATGGTTTAATTAGAAGGAATCAAAATACACAAGCGTCAAACATTCGAAAGGGAAAAACCGCATTTCTAAGAGTTCGCTATGGTTCCTAGCCATTCAATCTATCAAGATTGGCTATCTTAAACGAGGTGATTCCCAGAAATGCATAAACATTCTGTTTTTGGATTTTCTATGCCATATATGTGAAATAAAAATGAAAAATCTTTTTGGATTTTTGTGAATCTTACATGAATGCATGCTGAAGGAAAAATAAGAAAACAGAAACAAGCATCAAATGCAATCTGAATCCAACTCTTTTGCACCTAAGTGTCTCCAAATGCATGATATATTCGAAAATGCTCCTAAGGGACTCTAGAGTGCATAAAATGGTGTGAATGAGGATGCAAATCTACCTAAAATATGCTGATAAAATGGTCACAATACGAACATATCAACTCCCCAAAACTTAGTTCTTGCTTGGCCTCAAGCAAGTGCAATGAACCAAGAAGAAAGAGAGGTGGAGACACAAGGAATCTCTATAGCCTTTAACAGACAACTCACCAAGGCGTTCACAGAAATACAAAATTTAACCCCTATCCCTTTGGAATGACCACAATCTAATTGTAATAACACTTGGCACCTGACTCTTTATTTCTATAGTGTGGGGGTCTCGAAAGAGACAATAAATCAGAGAACTTATCATTCGACTTCCCTGAGCTTAGCTGGACCTTTTCTTTAAACTGTGGTGGTTCTCTTTCTGATTTTGGCTCCAACTATTTGCACTTGTTCAATTTGGTTCAACAGCTCAATAGTAGTTGGTATACACAAGCGTGAAAGGTGATGGGTTTACACCTCCTCCCAGCTGTTTCACCAACTATATGAGAGACAAATGGGCAGATTACATAGGCCTGAGAAAATATGAGTTTACGCACATTCTCAGCTGGTTCATTATACCGAATTATTATGTAGGAAAATGGATTTTCACAAATGCGAGAAGGTAAGAATTTGCGCATAGTCCCAGTTGCTTCATCCTGCCAAAGAGACGCAAAGGTGTACCGGTTTACGCACACCCCTGGTTCGTTTGTGGCTTCTTGTCGTTTGAACCATTCAGCATTAAATTATGCTTTTCTAGCTAAGAGAGAGATTTTCCACAAACCATAAATCAAGCTAAACAGAGGGAAGGAACATGTTCAACGTATACATAGGCCCTAGATTGACAAGTATGGTTCAATTAGAAGGAATCAATGCACATAAGCGTCAAACATTCGAAAGGGAAAAACCGCATTTCTAAGAGTTCGCTATGGTTCCTAGCCATTCAATCTATCAAGATTGGCTATCTTAAACGAGGTGATTCCTAGAATGCAGCTAGACTCAATCCTACGTGAAATGCATGAACACTCTGCTTTTGGATTATCTATGCCATATAAGTGAAAAAATGAAAAATCTTTTTGGATTTTTGTGAAACTTACATGAATGCATGCTGAAGGAAAAATAAGAAACAGAAACAAGCATCAAATGCAATCTGAATCCAACTCTTTTGCACCTAAGTGTCTCCAAATGCATGATATATTCAAAAATGCTCCTAAGGGACTCTAATGTGCATAAAATGGTGTGAATGAGGATGCAAATCTACCTAAAAAATGCAGCTAAAATTGTGAAAATAAGAACATATCAACTCCCCCAAACTTAGTTCTTGCTTGGCCTCAAGCATATGCAATGAACCAAGAAGGAAGAGAGGTGCAGACACAAGGAATCTCTAAAGCCTTTAACAGACAACTCACCAAGGCGTTCAATGAAATACAAAATTTAGCCCCTATCCCTTTGGAATGACCACAATCTAATTGTAATAACACTTGGCACATGAATCTTTATTTCTATAGTGTGCGGGTCTCAAAAGAGACTATAAATCAGAGAACTTATCATTCGACTTCCCTGAGCTTAGCTAGACATTTTCTTTAAACTGTGGTGGTTCTCTCTCTAATTTTGATTCCAACTATCTGCACTAGTTCAATTTGGTTCAACAGCTCAATTGTAGTTGGTATACATAAGCGTGAAATGTGATGGATTTACACCTCCTCCCAGCTGCTTCACTAACTATATGAGAGACAAATTGGCACATTACACAAGCTTGAGAAAGTACGAGTTTACGCGCATTCTGAATGATTCAGATCTAGTTCATGGCCTATTAGAAGTGCAAGGCGCTTTGGTGGGATCCTTACGCTGCTTCACCATACCGAATTATTATGTAGGAAAATTGATTTTCACAAACGCGATAAGGTACAAGTTTACGCACAGTCCCGGTTGCTTCATCCTGCCAAAGAGACGCAAAGGTGTACGGGTTTACGCACACCCCTGGTTCGTTTGTGGCTTCCTGTCGTTTGAACCAATCAGCATTAAATTTTGCTTTTCTAGGTAAGAGAGTGATTTTCCACAAACCCTAAATCAAGCTAAACATAGGGAAGGAACATGTTCAACGTATACATAGGCCCTAGATTGACAAGTATGGTTCAATTAGAAGGAATCAAAGCACATAAGCGTCAAACGTTCGAAAGGGAAAAACGGCAATTCTAAGAGTTGAGTATGGTTCCTAGCCATTCAATCTATCAAGATTGGCTATCTTAAACGAGGTGATTCCTAGAATGCAGCTAGACTCAATCCTACGTGAAATGCATGAACACTCTGTTTTCGGATTTTCTATGTGAAAAAATGAAAAATCTTTTTGGATTTTTGTGAAACTTACATGAATGCATGCTGAAGGAAAAATAAAAAAAACAGAAACAAGCATCAAATGCAATCCGAATCCAACTCTTTTGCACCTAAGTGTCTCTAAATGCATGATATATTCGAAAATGCTCCTAAGGGACTCTAAAGTGCATAAAATGGTGTGAATGAGGATGCAAATCTACCTAAAATATGCTGCTAAAATGGTCAAAATACGAACATATCAACTCCCCCAAACTTATTTCTTGCTTGGCCTCAAGCAAGTGCAATGAACCAAGAAGAAGGAATCTCTATAGCCTTTAACAGACAGCTCACCAAAGCGTTCACAGAAATACAAAATTTAGTCCCTATCCGTTTGGAATGACCACAATCTAATTGTAATAACACTTGGCACCTGACTCTTTATTTCTATAGTGTGTGGGTCTCAAAAGAGACTATAAATCATAGAAATTATCATACGACTTCCCTGAGCTTAGCTAGACCTTTTCTTTAAACTATGGTGGTTCTCTCTCTAATTTTGATTCCAACTATCTGCACTTGTTCAATTTGGTTCAATAGCTCAATAGTAGTTGGTATACACAAACATGAAAGGTGATGGGTTTACACCTCCTCGTAGCTGCTTCACCAATTATATAAGAGACAAATGGGCAGATTACACAAGCTTGAGAAAGTACGAGTTTACGCGCATTCTCAGCTGGTTCACCATACCGAATTATTATGTAGGAAAATGGATTTTCCCAAACGCGATAAGGTACATGTTTAAGCACAGTCACGGTTGCTTTATCCTACCAAAGAGACAAAAAGGTGTACGGGTTTACGCACATCCTTGGTTTGTTTGCGGCTTCCTGTCGTTTGAATCATTCAGCATTAAATTCTGTTTTTCTAGCTAAAAGAGAGATTTACCACAAACCATAAATCAAGCTAAACAGAGGGAAGGAACATGTTCAAAGTATACATAGTCCCTAGATTGACAAGTATGGTTTAATTAGAAGGAATCAAAATACACAAGCGTCAAACATTCGAAAGGGAAAAACCGCATTTCTAAGAGTTCGCTATGGTTCCTAGCCATTCAATCTATCAAGATTGGCTATCTTAAACGAGGTGATTCCCAGAAATGCATAAACATTCTGTTTTTGGATTTTCTATGCCATATATGTGAAATAAAAATGAAAAATCTTTTTGGATTTTTGTGAATCTTACATGAATGCATGCTGAAGGAAAAATAAGAAAACAGAAACAAGCATCAAATGCAATCTGAATCCAACTCTTTTGCACCTAAGTGTCTCCAAATGCATGATATATTCGAAAATGCTCCTAAGGGACTCTAGAGTGCATAAAATGGTGTGAATGAGGATGCAAATCTACCTAAAATATGCTGATAAAATGGTCACAATACGAACATATCAACTCCCCAAAACTTAGTTCTTGCTTGGCCTCAAGCAAGTGCAATGAACCAAGAAGAAAGAGAGGTGGAGACACAAGGAATCTCTATAGCCTTTAACAGACAACTCACCAAGGCGTTCACAGAAATACAAAATTTAACCCCTATCCCTTTGGAATGACCACAATCTAATTGTAATAACACTTGGCACCTGACTCTTTATTTCTATAGTGTGGGGGTCTCGAAAGAGACAATAAATCAGAGAACTTATCATTCAACTTCCCTGAGCTTAGCTGGACCTTTTCTTTAAACTGTGGTGGTTCTCTTTCTGATTTTGACTCCAACTATTTGCACTTGTTCAATTTGGTTCAACAGCTCAATAGTAGTTGGTATACACAAGCGTGAAAGGTGATGGGTTTACACCTCCTCCCAGCTGTTTCACCAACTATATGAGAGACAAATGGGCAGATTACATAGGCCTGAGAAAATATGAGTTTACGCACATTCTCAGCTGGTTCATTATACCGAATTATTATGTAGGAAAATGGATTTTCACAAATGCGAGAAGGTAAGAATTTGCGCATAGTCCCAGTTGCTTCATCCTGCCAAAGAGACGCAAAGGTGTACCGGTTTACGCACACCCCTGGTTCGTTTGTGGCTTCTTGTCGTTTGAACCATTCAGCATTAAATTATGCTTTTCTAGCTAAGAGAGAGATTTTCCACAAACCATAAATCAAGCTAAACAGAGGGAAGGAACATGTTCAACGTATATATAGGCCCTAGATTGACAAGTATGGTTCAATTAGAAGGAATCAATGCACATAAGCGTCAAACATTCGAAAGGGAAAAACCGCATTTCTAAGAGTTCGCTATGGTTCCTAGCCATTCAATCTATCAAGATTGGCTATCTTAAACGAGGTGATTCCTAGAATGCAGCTAGACTCAATCCTACGTGAAATGCATGAACACTCTGCTTTTGGATTATCTATGCCATATAAGTGAAAAAATGAAAAATCTTTTTGGATTTTTGTGAAACTTACATGAATGCATGCTGAAGGAAAAATAAGAAACAGAAACAAGCATCAAATGCAATCTGAATCCAACTCTTTTGCACCTAAGTGTCTCCAAATGCATGATATATTCGAAAATGCTCCTAAGGGACTCTAAAGTGCATAAAATGGTGTGAATGAGGATGCAAATCTACCTAAAATATGCTGCTAAAATAGCCAAAAGACGAACATATCAACTCCCCCAAACTTATTTCTTGCTTGGCCTCAAGCAAGTGCAATGAACCAAGAAGAAGGAATCTCTATAGCCTTTAACAGACAGCTCACCAAAGCGTTCACAGAAATACAAAATTTAGTCCCTATCCGTTTGAAATGACCACAATCTAATTGTAATAACACTTGGCACCTGACTCTTTATTTCTATAGTGTGCGGGTCTCAAAAGAGACTATAAAACATAGAACTTATCATTCGACTTCCATGAGCTTAGCTAGACCTTTTCTTTAAACTGTGGTGGTTCTCTCTCTAATTTTGATTCCAACTATCTGCATTTGTTCAATTTGGTTCAACAGCTCAATAGTAATTGGTATACACAAACATGAAAGGTGATGGGTTTACACCTCCTCGTAGCTGCTTCACCAATTATATAAGAGACAAATGGGCAGATTACACAAGCTTGAGAAAGTACGAGTTTACGCGCATTCTCAGTTGGTTCACCATACCGAATTATTATGTAGGAAAATGGATTTTCCCAAACGCGATAAGGTACATGTTTAAGCACAGTCACGGTTGCTTTATCCTACCAAAGAGACAAAAAGGTGTACGGGTTTACGCACATCCTTGGTTTGTTTGCGGCTTCCTGTCGTTTGAATCATTCAGCATTAAATTCTGTTTTTCTAGCTAAAAGAGAGATTTACCACAAACCATAAATCAAGCTAAACAGAGGGAAGGAACATGTTCAAAGTATACATAGTCCCTAGATTGACAAGTATGGTTTAATTAGAAGGAATCAAAATACACAAGCGTCAAACATTCGAAAGGGAAAAACCGCATTTCTAAGAGTTCGCTATGGTTCCTAGCCATTCAATCTATCAAGATTGGCTATCTTAAACGAGGTGATTCCCAGAAATGCATAAACATTCTGTTTTTGGATTTTCTATGCCATATATGTGAAATAAAAATGAAAAATCTTTTTGGATTTTTGTGAATCTTACATGAATGCATGCTGAAGGAAAAATAAGAAAACAGAAACAAGCATCAAATGCAATCTGAATCCAACTCATTTGCACCTAAGTGTCTCCAAATGCATGATATATTCGAAAATGCTCCTAAGGGACTCTAGAGTGCATAAAATGGTGTGAATGAGGATACAAATCTACCTAAAATATGCTGATAAAATGGTCACAATACGAACATATCAACTCCCCAAAACTTAGTTCTTGCTTGGCCTGAAGCAAGTGCAATGAACCAAGAAGAAAGAGAGGTGGAGACACAAGGAATCTCTATAGCCTTTAACAGACAACTCACCAAGGCGTTCACAGAAATACAAAATTTAACCCCTATCCCTTTGGAATGACCACAATCTAATTGTAATAACACTTGGCACCTGACTCTTTATTTCTATAGTGTGGGGGTCTCGAAAGAGACAATAAATCAGAGAACTTATCATTCGACTTCCCTGAGCTTAGCTGGACCTTTTCTTTAAACTGTGGTGGTTCTCTTTCTGATTTTGACTCCAACTATTTGCACTTGTTCAATTTGGTTCAACAGCTCAATAGTAGTTGGTATACACAAGCGTGAAAGGTGATGGGTTTACACCTCCTCCCAGCTGTTTCACCAACTATATGAGAGACAAATGGGCAGATTACATAGGCCTGAGAAAATATGAGTTTACGCACATTCTCAGCTGGTTCATTATACCGAATTATTATGTAGGAAAATGGATTTTCACAAATGCGAGAAGGTAAGAATTTGCGCATAGTCCCAGTTGCTTCATCCTGCCAAAGAGACGCAAAGGTGTACCGGTTTACGCACACCCCTGGTTCGTTTGTGGCTTCTTGTCGTTTGAACCATTCAGCATTAAATTTTGCTTTCTCTCTCT
>JAKUCM010009883.1:0-22089 GCA_023374145.1 Lepidium sativum | reverse complement strand
GAGAGAGAGTTGCTCCACGATCTGATTTCGTACTAAAATTAATTCATTTTAATAACCAGATAAGAAAACAAAAAAGTAACTATGAATAAAATTGAGATACTAAACGTTGACACTATTCCGAATATGCAATATAATATGTAACGCGTTTAATTGGTGCTGCGTGCAGAAGAAACAAACAATGTTGATCAAGTGGTCACGTCCAAAAACGCATTCGCTAAAAGTATTGGACGTATCATCGGTAAAATTAAGCCAGTTAAGCCTCCCAGATGCACAAAAGCAGTAGAAAAAGCTACCGGCAAAAAGTGTAGCACTCCGCCCGCTCGCTAGCTTTAAAAGAACACATGAACCTAGTCACTGGCCTCACTCGAGTTTCTTACATAGTAGTTTGATTTGCTATTTTTATCCTTCTTTACTTTTATGTTGCTGTTTCTGTTACTGGCCTCACTTGAATAAAATAATGTAAGAATGTTTATGTTATAGGTATGTTGTTGATGTGTTTGTGGTTTAATAATATATTTCATATATATATAGAGTTGTAGAATCTAATATAAAACATGATATCGTGATGGACAATCCTAGTAATGAATTGATTCCAATTTACGAAATTAGAATTTGGATGTATTGATAACTATCCTTCTTTAGATTAATAAATATATAGATACATGTATATATATATAGGTGAAATATGTATATATATAGAAAGGATATGTCCTAGTATAATTAACACCCAAAATTTCTTTCACATAAAAGTTTTTTCTTTCTCACGTAAAAAGAATATACTTATGAAAAAAGTGATAGCTGTTAAAGAATACAAGAGCATCATAAAACTAAACGAAAACAAAAAAAAAAAATTTTGAAGGATTTGAAAACAACGATCTTCTTCTTCATTAATTAAAGAAGATCAGTACATTATACAAGGGAAAGGATGAATTAAAAATTCAAGATTATAAGCCTTAGATCCTCAACCGTACCAATTAACTATAGATCAAGATATGTGGGTTTCCAACTTAAATTCAATTGACAATGAGTAGAGATTCATATGATATATATACTAGAGATGATCTCTTCCAACTTCCGATGTAAAATAATATTTCCTAGTACACTCCTTCAAGATAATGACTATTTGGCCATTGATATCGATATGTTCAGGGATGGATAGATGGTCCCAATTTTGGGCATGGAATGTCTATAATTGAACGAACTTTGATCATATCGAGTTGGACAACGTAGATCGTGGGCTCTAATATAATAATAGATTATGAGTTCTCAACTCAAAATCAACTAACAATAATTGGAGAGACTCATATCTTATATATACACTATAGAAGATCCCTTACGATTTCCAAAGTGGAATAATATTCTGTACTATGTTTCTCTCATGTTCTTAGACAATTTTATAAGGATCTGGAGATTGGGATATAGATTTCATAAACTGAAATCATCAAAGTTAAATCTATCCAATAAATTATATGTTCCTTCAAATACCAATAATGTTTGTTTTCATACGAAAAAGGAAAATGTCTCTATTACTGAATTTAAAGGGTTGTAATTCCATGGAAATCATCTATTAAGTCCTTAACTACATAAAATTATACATCTTTTTCTGTCTAAATTAATACTCCCTCCGTTTCATATTAGTTGTCATTGTAGGTTAAATTTTTTGTTTCATTTTAATTGTCATTTTCATTTTTCAATGCATTTTTTATATAAAATGACTTCATTTGCCCCTTTAAATAAATAAATTATTAAATGGTTTGGAATTCTAATAGTCAATCAAAGCATAATAGAACATTTAACTATTTTCTTAATATGTGTGGAATATTATAGAATGACAAGTAATATGAAATGGATGGAGTATTTCATATCATTCAATCATCAAAAAGATGACTTCCAAATTGGTCTCTTAAATACAAGATCTTATAAAGCAAAGATAAACAACAGAAATTAAAATGGGCTCTACATGTCTGAATAAAGTTCTCCAAAACATGGAGAGAGTAGTAAAATATTTGTGTCCAAAAAACCCATAACCAAATAAGACATGATTCATGCTTAATCCCGAAATCCTAATAAGACATAAGACATTTATAACTTTTGACTGCTGTCACGGTAGTAAGTCACGTTCATTGTGAGTGGACTCCTCAATGACAACCCGTCAACAATGGTGGAGTTTTGACAGATTTTAACAGTCTCGTTTGGTCTTCCACGGAACAGACCGGCGGTTAAGCATCGATCACGAATCAAAAACGGATGATGTGCGGAGGATCTCGGGCAGTTAAAGAAAGGACTCAGCATGTATCTTCGCCGGAGAAGTGATTTCGGTTATCAGCTAAACCACGGAGAGGAGCACAGGCCTTTAGCCAAATAATACACGCCGGAAACGGTTGTAGTAAAAGAGGTTCTCGCCATAAACAAACCATGGGATGGTCGGGTATCTGAGATTTTGCCACGAAGATAGATCGAGCTCGCCAGAAAAGTGCCTTAGAAGCCCGGAGGGTCAACGAAACCGAGGAACACGACGGAAGGAGGTTAAAAGCGGAGAGCAGTGGATTAATCTGCTTCGATGGAAGATTTTGATGGCGATTCAGTCGAGCTCCACTGAAATGGATTTAAATGAAATGTAAAACAAAAGACGAAGAGAGAGAAATAGTGAGTAAACGAAAAGTTTTTTTTGAGACGATTTCCAGTGCTCTTTATGGAGTGATAACATGGCTTGAAGGTCCATCGCTTAATCTATCGGTGGTGATTGAGATTTGTGAACTTGTGTCAAGAAAAAGGACGGGTGGTTTAGCTGATCACATGGCAAGGGAATTCCATTGCGAACCACATAGCAAACTCTGTAACACGTGAAAAGTGTTATCAATCCTATATCGCTATTGATGGTCTAAGCTGGATTCAATAGGACTTTTGTTAAAGAATCAGCTCGGCTTATAGCTCAATTATAATGGCGGAAATTGGCAATTGAGTATTCGATTGTTTCGCTAAGAAAAGGAAATGAATACGCAGGATTTATAGAGTTCCTCATTGAAATCAATGAGTACATCTCTTCGGAAATCAATCCGGAATCAATTATCACTATTAGCTCTGTTACAGTGAGTTCTTGTTCTCTATATTACAATGGTGAAAATCGAAAAAGAAAGCTATCAAAGAAGAAGAGTGAATCTAGCCTAAATCCTGGCTAAGTTCATGCTGAGCTGAGCTTTTCGTCTTCAGATCTACCAGACGAATGCTAATGCAACACCTCTTAGGCTTCTTCCATTCTTAAAGATTGCATGCAGCCTTTGAACTTCTCCGCAGGTATGACTTTTGTGAACATGTCTGCAGGATTGACCGATGTGTGTATTTTGTTGACTTTGATCTTTTTATTTTTTTTCACCTCTCTGATGTAGTTGTATTTTACTTGAATATGCTTTGTTCTCTCGCTGAACATTCTGTTCTTTGCTAGATAGATTTCACTTTGAGAGTCACAATAAATTTCAACTATTCATGTACATAGTTTCATTTCTTCGCATATTCCCTGTATCCACACTACTTCTCTGCTAGCTTTTGATAATGCTATATACTCAGATTCTATTGTAGATAACACTACAACTTTATGTAGTCTTGATCTCCAGCTTATCGTATTGTTTCCAATTGTTAAAACATAACCTGAAATTTATCTGCGTTTATCTAGATCTGAAGCAAAATATGCATCACAGTAACCTTTAATTTTGAATTATGAGTCCTTCTTGAACGTTAAACTGATATTTGCTGCTTCTGTTAGATATTTCATTATCCATTTCACTGCTAACCAATGTGTCTTTCCTGGTTTTGACATGTACCTGCTAACAATGTCAATTGAGTAAGCGAGGTTTGACCTTGATCCAACCATTGCATACATCAAGCTCCTTATTGCGCTTGTATAAGGTACGTCTTCCATACCCTATGTCTTTGTTTCTTCATCATCTGTAGAGATGCTCTTTAGTTTGAACTGAACCCCAAGGGGTGTAGAAACTGATCTGCTATCACTCATGTTGAATGTGTTGAGAATCTGCTTGATGTAGTTTTCTTGTGACAATTTGATTGTGCCCTATTTTTTTGTCTCTGAAAATGTTCATGCCTAGAATCTTTCTTGTAGGCCCTAGGTCTTTCATTTCAAACTGCTTGCTCAGTAATTGTTTTAGAGTTACAATATGTTGTTTTTGTGTTGATGCAATGAGCATATCATCTACGTATAGAATAAAGTTGATCATGTCATCAACTGTTTTTCCTTTGTAGTACACACATGGATTATACCCACTTTTCTGAAACTGGTGTTTACGCATGAAATCATTAAACTTTGCATTCCATTCTTTTGGTGATTGCTTTAGACCGTATAAAGATTTCTTGAGTAAACAAACTTTTCTTTTTTTGTCTTTTACCTCATAGCCTTCTAATTGATTCATGTAAATTTCTTCTTGTAGTGTTCCATGTAGAAAAGCTGTTTTTACATCCACTTGTTCTAGTTTCATGTTCCAATTAGTGACTGTAGATAAAAGAATCCTAATTGAAACATATTTCACTACTGGTGCAAAAATATCATTGTAGTCAACTCCCTCAACATGTGCGTATCCCTTAGCAACCAATCTGCTTTTAAATCTTGGTTTTTCAACTCCTGGTATGCCTGATTTTAACTTGAATAACCATTTGCATTCAATTACCTTTTGCTTCTGAGGTTTATCGACTAGTATCCATGTGTTGTTTCTGATAAGGAAATTCATTTCCTCATCATATGCTTTAATTCATATGTCTTTGTCTTTATTCTACATTGCCTCTGAGTAGCTTTTAGGTTCCTCAAGTTCGATTTCTTCTGAACTTAATAGTGCAAAAGCAACTAGGTCTGCTTCTTCGAACCTAGAAGGAGGTCTTATAGTTCTTCTCTTTTTATCTCGAGCTAAAAGGTAGTCATCTAAAGTAGTTTCACTTCTTTCTGAATTTCCTGATTTTGATTGACTCTCATCATCAGTTATACCTTATGGAACATACCTTGGACTCAGTCCACCTGACCCTGCAACCCCTTTTAGCTGATTATCCTCTCCAAATATTTCCTCTAAGTTCACTTTGAAAGTTACCCTCTTCTCAGATTTCCTTTTTTCCTTACTTTGTTCAGCTTTAGGTTTCTGTTTATTGTGATAGAGTCCTCGTATAGCTCATCTTAATTAAAGACCACATCTCTGCTTATCACTAGCTTCTCTTCTTCTTTTAGGCAAATCCGGTAACCTTAGTTTTCATCTCGTAGCTAATAAAGACTCGTTTCATAGCTCTAGGACTTATTTTGTCTTGAATAGTGTGAACATATGCTATACAACCAAAACTTCTTTGATGATTATACTCAGGTTTAGAGTTAGACCACTTCTTCTGGTACATCAAAATTAATTGATGCTGCTGGTGATCTGTTTATAAGATATACTGGTGTATTTGCAACCTCTGCCCAAAATTCTACACCTAAGCCTGATTCTGAAAGCATGCTCCTCACTTTCTCCATTATAGACCTATTCATTTTTTCGGATACTCCATTTTGCTGTAGTGTATAGGCACATGTTATGTGTCTTTTAATCCCCAATTATTTGCATAAGTCTCCGAACTGTTTGTTACAGTATTCAAGTCCATTATGAGTTCTCAAATACTTAATTTTTTTCCCTGTATGATTTTCTGTCAAAGTTTTCTAGTCCTTGAATGCTTGAAATGCATCACTCTTCCTTTTGAGAAACTGAATCCAAACTTTCTTAGAGTAGTCATCAATAAAGCTGATAAAGTATTGACATCCTGAAATGCTAGGTGAAGTGTTCTGTGAACCCCATAAATGTGAATGGATGTACTCTAAAGTACATTTTGTTGTGTGTTTCCCTTTTTAAAACTAAGCATGTGTGCATTTCCTAACGTACATGCTTCACAGAATCTCATCGCCTTTATCTCCTCTTTCTTTAAACGACTCTTTCTGACCAAAGTCTCCATTGATCTTTTTCCCATATGAGCTAATCTACGATGCCAGCTCGTTGTTATATCAATAGTTTCCTTAGCCATATTAATTTCTGAGCTTAGCACTTTGCCTTCTAGGAAATATATATCGTTCTGATACTTACCAGATAGGAACTTGTCTCCATTACTCTGGAAAAATTGAATGTTAAAAATCTTTTCCTTAATAGTAGCATCCCAATTCTTCCAATTGACTGTAAGAGATTAGGTTTCTACTCATTTCTGGTACATATCTCACCTCTTTTAAGGTAATTATGTTACCTTTTGAATTCTCTATTAAGATCTTACCAACTCCCTTGAGTGAGCAATACGAGATGTTTCCCATGTAAACTTTGTTTCCTTCAAACTCCACTAGATTTGTAATGAGGTCTTTCCTAGGAGTTATATGAAAAATACAGCCTGAATCCATTAAACTTGCAGTATAAGCTGAATTTTCTGAACTTGTTACTGCAACATTTACAGGTTTCTTTCCCTTTCCATTCTTCTTCTGTGGGCAATCACGTTTCCAGCGATTTTCATCTCCACATATCCAGCATGCCCTAACTTCTCCACTGTTTTGTCTTGATCTAGACTTAGATCGTCCTTTACTCTTAGACATGCCTTTGTTCTTTCTTGAACCTTTAACATTTCTCTTTTTCGATCTGCCTCTGCCATCAACTGTTAAGCCTTCCCAATCATTATTTCATTTTTTTTAATAACCCCTTTTGCCTTAGGTTTGATTCCCTTCCATAGGCTCATGTTATTACATCCTCCATTGTTAACGTGTCTTTGGCATTTCCAAACTGTAGAGTGTGTAGGAGTTGTAAGAATTTAAGACATAAATGTCACGGTAGTGTAAAATAGATGAAGAGTTGAAGTATAGAAAGATCTCATTCTCATTACTCAAAATCGTTTTCGCATTACAAGTATATATAGATGTTACATGGAAGAGAAGATGTAAAACCCTACCCGCCTAAGTGACCGTTGGGGAGGAGAGAGACTTTGGCGATCCCAAGACATGTCGCTGTCGCCTTGGGTCGTATGCTCCCTCGGTCTTGCGGCATGTCGCTTTCGCCTCGTGTTTCTTGCGTCCTCGGCTTTGACAAAGCACCTCACCAGGTCCCCACACTTCTAACGGTCATATCTACTTAGTTAGAATCTAATGGGACCCTAACTAAGCTTCCCAAATGGCTCCCAAAGTCCCAGCGCATCACATTTCACGTTTGACAACAGTTGAATTTTTGTGATGCGCGTTGACCCGATCAGTTCAGCACCCACGATACATGGCCCTCGGACAAAAACCTTCCCACGGTATACTGCGATGTACCGTGGTACGAGTTTCCCTCGGACAACTTTCCTTCCCGCGGTACGTACTGTGATGTACTGCAGAAAGATTTTCCTCGGTCTTCGACCTTCCCATGGTACATGCTGATCCTTCCCATGATACACACCAGACCTTCCCGCGCTACGTGCTTCTCGTCCCGGTGGTCCGATGGTTCCGGTAAGGTGTTCCGACTTCCTTTCATGACCCGATATTCGTTTTCCACGATTTGATACTCTTTTGTGACCCGATTTGTATTTTGATGGCCTTGATAGGTCTTGATTAATACTCCCCCTCAAGATTAAATTTCTACTATGTAAAAATTCAAACTTGGAAGACCCACAATCCACACCTCATTAAAAACCTTAGGGAGAAAATCACTTGGGACTAAACTCCACTAAAAGAAAAAGAGTATGCAAACTATGGGTGAGGTGACCTTTGATCAAGGGTGCGTTGGATCCGTGAGTCCAAGCTTTGGGTATATATGATCACATACCTTGAGACTCACGGCATTGATGAAGATATCCACCTATTGATCTTCACTCCTTGTCTAGCATGGTAGGGTAACTCCTTCAAGGATCTTCTCCCTTACTTTATGACAATCTACCTCATTGTGCTTTGTCCTCTCATGGAACACCGAATTGGAGGCAATATGAATAGCGGGTTGATTGTCACAATGAATTATGATTGGGTTTGGGTGTTCAATTCCAAGATCTTTGAGGAGAGCCTTTAGCCATGTCACCTCATTAGTGAGCTTCTTCATAGCTCTATACTCCGCTTCCGCGCTTGAACAATAAACCACCTTTTGCTTCTTGGTTTTCCATGTTACCATATTTCCACCGATGAATGTGCAATATCCGGTTGTTGATCTTCTATCATTATGATCCCCGGTCCAATCCGCATCACAGTACCCAACGATCTCGGTGTTGTGATTTCTTCCCATCCATATACCTCGGCCCGAATGTTTCTTGAGATACCGGAGGATGCATTCCACCATTGACCAATGGTATTTGGTCGGATTTTGCATGTATTAACTCACTTGATTTACGACAAAGCATAGATCCGGCCTTGTAATTGGTAAGTAGATTAGCTTGCCTACAAGTCTTCGGTATTGAGTTGCTTCTTCAAGTGGTTCCTCATCTTGCTCCCCCTTTCGCACAACCTTGTACCCATCTTCAAGAGGTGTTTTAGCAGCTTTGCGTCCTATCTTTCCTGTTTCACTCAAAAGATCAAGTGTATACTTTCTTTGGAACATGAATAAGCCATCCAATGATCGGTATATTTCAATACTTAGATGAGCCACGAAGTGGTTATTGTAGTAGACTCGAGTGTTAATCCAATTTGAAGGGTCTTTTCTAACTTGAGTGCTTCGGCGAAGGATTGGTCTTTGAACTCCTTCCTCCATTACTTCCTCCATCCGGGGAGTTTCTTCCCTTTCTTCATTTTGTTCATGATCAATGTGACCATGATCATCTAGATGTGTGTGTGGTGGGGAATGTGGCTTTGCCATAGGAGAGTTTTGAAGCTCCTTTGGTGTGTTTTCCTCCACCGGTTGGCTCGGAATATCACACTCTTGTTCCTTCGGCATTATGTGGCCGAGATGTGCAAGTAGGTGGCTTAGGCTTGTAGCTCTATCCGAGGTAGAATTGGGTAGATCTTTCAAGCTTTCCCAATCAATTTTCTTAAATTATCCTTGTTCCTCAAGGAACTTGACATCTCTACAGACAAATATTTGATTTGTCGTTGGGTCATAGCATTTGTAACCCTTTTGCATGGATGAGTATCCAAGGAAGATGCACTTAGTGCTTTTAGCATATAGCTTGCTCCTTTGTTCCCCTGGGATCAACACAAAGCACAAACACCCAAACACTTTTAAATGATCAAGGAAAGGTTTAGTTCCGTTTAGTACATCAAATGGTGAGACGTCTTGGAGAATCCTTGTTGGAATCCTATTGATGATGTAACAAGCAGCCATGATAACATCTCGCAAAAAATTCTTCGGTACTTTCATGTGGAACACCATCGATCTTGCAACCTCCATAAGGTGTCGATTCTTGCGTTCCGCCACTCTATTTTGTTGAGGAGTATAAGCAACTTGTTTGATGAACAATTCCGAATTTATTTAGGTGCTCTTTGAATTTTGAACTTGTGTATTCTCAACCATTATTCGATCAGAGTACCTTAATTTTGGCATTAAAATGATTAGTTACAGAATTTTGAAAGTTTATGAATGCATCAAATATTCGATCTTTAGTGGGAAGGAGTGTAACCCAAGTATATTTGGATTTCTCATCAATAAATATGACAAAGTATTTTAAGTTATCCCTAGACATGCATGAAGAAGTCCAAACATCCAAGTGTATTAATTCAAAGCAATTTTCATAGATAGTACTTGAATTTGGAAAAACCGTTTTGCAATGTTTACCCAAAATACATGCTTCACAACTTAAACTATCAAATGAAATATTAGGCATCATTAACTTAAGAGCACGAGAGTGTGGGTGTCCTAATCTAGTATGCCAAATAGCATTGAAACAACTAGCAACTTTAGACATCAGACAAGATAAAAAGGTAGAGTTTGTTGGTGAGTCTTGAAGCACATAGAGATCGTCTTTGGCTTCTCCTTTTCCTATCAGCTTTCCACTCTTAATATCCTGAAACCACACATCATTAGGCCTAAAAATTGCATAACAATGTAAATTACTAGTTGTTATTTTTACTGATAGAAGCGCCTTTGTCCTCCTCGGCTTCTTGGCTGAGATTGACTCTTGGCTCCTTTTGAAACTTAACCGGCTTAAGATATGGATGAAGGATCCAATATTTGTCTTTGGAATGGCCGGTTCTCTTGCAATGGTCGCACACCAAGCTCATTTTCTTGTCATCCCGTTTGTATATTGCCTTATTTTTCGAGGGAAGTTCCCTTTTTCCACCGAGCAAACCACATGAACCTTGTACCTTGTGGAGCTGAGAACAAATTTCTTCAAGTGTCGGAAGCTTCTTGTCTCTACGGATCTGCTTAATCAAGTCATTGAATATCGGATTAATGGTAAGGAGTAAGCTAAACACCTTGTCTTGCTCCTTTCTTTCTTGAAGAATTTCTAAATCAGTTGTGCTTGGTCTTAACATGTCATATTCTGCCCAAAGAGACTTCCATGTTCCAAAGTGCTTTGCGAAATCAGCCTCATCTTGCTTAACCTCATTTAGCTCCTTTTGGATTTCAAATACTCGTGTAAGATTTGAAATATCCCCGAATACTTTCTTGAGAGTGTCCCATAACTCTTTTGCACTCTCACAGTACGAATAAGATTCAAGAATAGAAGTTTTGAGTGAGTTTTGGATGATGGCTATGACAACTTGGTCTTCCTGGTACCATTTGTCTTCTTCATCAAGCTCCTCTTCTTCGGCATGAGATTCTTCTTCATCCGAAGTATCAACCACCTTTTTGAGTGGTTTTCCTTTCACAATGTGTCTCCAAAAACATTGGCCACAAAGGACCGTTTTTGCGGTTCTTGCCCACACAAGATAATTTCCTCCTTTGAGGATTATCGGAATCACCAAAGCTTTGTTGTGTTCCATGGGAGATTTGCTATTATCCAACGGTTAATAGCAAAGCTTTTGAGAGAAAATAGAGTTTTGAGCGGAGGTTGACGATGAGAAGTGAGAAAACGCAGAGAGATTTTGAGAAATAAAATAGAATAAAGAGATTAAATCGAATGAGATTAAAGAGATTGAGAATAGATTGAACCGATGAGCCGAAGCTCTGATACCATGTAAGAATTAAAGACATAAATGTTGCGGAAGTGTAGAATAGATGAAGAGTTGAAGTATAGAAAGATCTCATTCTCATTACTCAAAATCGTTTTAGCATTACAAGTATATATAGATGATACATGGAAGAGAAGATGTAAAACCCTACCCGCCTAAGTGACCTTTTCGGAGGAGAGAGACTTTGGCGATCCCAAGACATGTCGATGTCGCCTTGGGTCGTATGCTCCCTCGGTCTTGCGGCCTGTAGCTTTCGCCTCGGGTTTCTCGCGTCCTCAGCTTTGACAAAGCGCCTCATCTGGTCCCCACACTTCTAACGGTCATATATACTTAGTTAGGATCTAATGGGACCCTAGCTAAGCTTCACAAACGGCTCCCAAAGTCCCAGCGCATCACATTTCACGTTTGACAAAATGTTGACTTTTTGTGATGCGTGTTGACCCGATCAGTTCAGCCCCCGCGGTACATGGCCCTCGGACAAAAACCTTTCCGGTACGAGTTTCTCTCAGACAACTTTCCTTCCCGCGGTACGTACTGCTCTGTACCGCGGGAAGATTTTCCTTGGTCTTCGACCTTCCCGCAGTACATGATGATCCTTCCCACGGTACACACCAGACCTTCCCGCGGTACGCACCAGACCTTCCTCTGGTATGCACAAAGCCTTCCCGCGGTACGTGCTTCTCGTCCCGGGGGTCCGATGGTTCCGGTAAGGTGTTCCGACTGCCTTTTTCGACCCGATACTCTTGTTCCACGATCTTATACTCTTTTGTGACCTGATTTGTATTTTGATGGCCTTGATAGGTCTTGATTAATATGACTGGATCATATTGAGATGGTAAGTTGTTTTAACAATGATACTGCTTGATCCTCATTCTGAATGGTGACTTTTAAACTTTCTAAGTCTCCGATCAACTTAAGGAATACATCAAGATTCTCCTCAATAGACATGTCCTCATCCATCCTATATAACGAAAATTGTCTCTTTAGGTAGACCCTATTTGCCTTCGTCTTAGTCTGGTAGTCTCTTTCTAGGGCCTTCTATTGTTTAAATGTTGTAGGTTCATTCATAATTTTCCTCAGAACTGAATTTGATAGACATTGCCTGAGCAAGCTTCTTGCTCTTCGACCCTTTAATTCTCATTGAGGATCCTTAGTGACTGGCTTGCTTATCTTAATCTCTTAACATGTTTCTTTATCTGTCACAGATACTTCCTCCATATGCCAAACATCTTCATGATCTTTTTTAAGAACAGTGAGTAGACCATGAATTTCAAACTGTCCCAGCATCGTGTATTTCCATAACCCAAAGTCTCCTTTACCGTCGAACTTTTCAACCTCAAACTTTCCTGAGATAACTTCCATATTTGAGATTTGTGACTCTTGAAGATTTTGATAATTTGATGTTTTTGACTGTTCTATATGAGTGCTTTTGGTTTCTTGATATGCACGCTAATACTAATCCTTTTCAGATTTGCTTGCGAGCAAAACAATATCTTCGACCTTTCTGTCTCCTCAAAGTCTCCAAGAGAAGAAGATGAAGAATTGCGACAACCGTGTGTCAGGTATATCCCTTTCTTGAACCTCCTTGTTAATCTCCTGCTCCGAGCTTGATACTTTAGATCTTTCTCCTAACTGCAGCTCTGATGCCACTTGTTAAAGCATCAGCTCGGCTTATAGCTCAATTACAATGGCGGAAATTGGCAATTGAGTATTCGATTGTTTTCGCTAAGAAAAGGAAATGAATACGCAGGATTTATAGAGTTCCTCACTGAAATCAGTGAGTACATCTCTCTTCGGAAATCAATCTAGAATTCATTATCACCATTAGCTCTGTTACAGTGAGTTCTTGTTCTCTGTATTACAATGGTGAAAATCGAAAAAGAAAGCTATCCAAGATGAAGAATGAATCTAGCTTAAATCCTGGCTAAGTTCATGCTGAGCTGAATTTGGACTTTCACTCGGCCCATTGAACCAAAACGAGCCACAACAAACATTAGGGCTTAACGGCCTGAGTCTCATTAAGCAAATCTCATTGTTTAATGGGCTTCAGGTTCAGCCCACAGACCAAACGAGTCAACAAATCCGACAACTTTTGTCCGAAGCAATCAACGCCTAATTGTATCAACCTCCTTGTGTGTCTCTTTTCCCGAGCCTCTCTTTATTTTAGTTTGTCGAGCTTAATCATAATTTGTGGTATGAAGCTGTTTTCGTTTTAATAGGTGTCACATATTGTCACATATTCGTTTTCGTTCGTGGATGGATCAAGAAAGAATTGATCCAGAAACATGGTTACTTACCGACGATTATGCGGGAGGACTGAAACAGTCTATGGAGTTCGCCGGAAATCAAAGCGTGACACGAGAAACAGGTAAGATGTATTGTCCTTATCCAAAATACCAGAAAATGAGATTTATTGCTGTGAAACAAGTATGGGTTCATCTATATAGTAGAGGTTTATTCATGGGTATAAAGTATGATACTCTCATGGAGAGGACGCATCTATGGTTAACTTTGTTAGTTCTAGTGAACATATTAATGTTGGTTTAGGTGTGGAATCAAATGTTCATGAAAGAGTTGAACCTATGGGTAATGTGGGTAGTAGTAGTGAACCTAACGAAGGTTGTTTGGGTGTTGGAGGTACTGTAGAGGTGGAGAACAATGTTGGTACATTTCAGATGGTGAACGATTCATTTAGGGAGAATATTCCAGCCTTCAAGGAGGGAAGAAATAAAGGAAAAGAACCTAATCTCGAAGCCCAAAGATTTTATGATATGCTGGAGGCAGCGAAGAAACCATTGTATAGTGGGTGTGACGACAACATATCTCTGTTATCAACTTCAACTAACTTAATGAATATCAAGACAGATTAAAATTTAGCTAAGACTTGCGTTGATGCGATTGCTATTTTATTTAGGAGGAGTCTCCCAAAAGATAATATTGCTCCAGGCTCTTACACGGAGTTGCAGAAATTGGTTGCATGCATTGGATTACCATATGAAATGATAGATGTTTGTATCGATAATTGTATGATATATTGGAGAGCGGATTCAGATGCACTACAATTCGTTTCTGTCATAAACCTCGGTTCCTAGAAAGTAGTGGTGTCGTATATGCATATGCATACGAGCTGAATCAGTTGTGGGAGTGTGGCGTATATGCATATGATGTATCATGTGGGATAAATTTTAAGATGAAAGCATTTCTTATGTGGACTATTAGTGATTTCCCCGCTTATGGAATGCTATCTGGGTAGACAACACATGGTAGGCCTTCATGTTCTTGGTTTCAAGATAACACGGAAGCGTTCCAGCTGAAACATGGAAGGAAGACAATTTGGTTTGACTACCATCAGCGATTACTTCATAATGATCATCCATATCGGAAAAGCATAACACTATTTACGAAAAACCGGAAAGTGATGTGTGGTCCACCTCCGGAACCAGATGGTCCATCGATATTAAACCAACTAAGAGATTTTGGTGCTGGGCGAACTGCAAATAGTGGTGGAATTGGTCATTCTCCTATTGATGGTGTAGGGGAGTATCACAACTGGCACAAGAAGAGTATTTTTTGGGATTTGTTGTATTGGAAAAATAACCTTCTGCAGTATTGTTTAAACATCATGCACATTGAAAAAATGTCTTTGAGAATATAATAAATATTGTCATGAACGTGTCGGGGAAAATGAAAGACAATCTGAAATCTAGATTAGACTTACCAAAAATTTGTAATAGAATATCACTTCATATACGAGGGAACAATAAAGTTGGGCCTTCCCCTATATACCGATTGGATGCTGTTAAATCGGTACGACACATGTTACGTTTGAATAATAAAAATTATTCGTTTAATTTCACTAATTTAACGTAACATGTTGTGAAATAGGAAATTTTTTTCGATTGGATAAAACACGATGTCAAATTCCCTGATGGATACACATCAAATCTGCGCAATTGTGTTGATAGCTCAGAAGGAAAATTTACTGGGATGAAGAGTCATGACTGTCATGTGGTTATGCAACGACTGTTTCCTTTTGTGTTAAGTTCTCTATTACCAAGAAATTTACACACATCGATTGAAGGTACACATGTGAAACCTTATAAGAACTTGACAATTGTTATTTAAAACATTAAAAGTAAATTTATATTTACTACAAATGCAGGTATAAGGGATTTTTCGTGACTTGTGAGCGCGCACCCTAACTGTGGATGGAATTAAGAATTTGAATAAGAAAATTCCAGTTATTTTGTTTAATCTTGAAAAGATATTTCCTCCATCATTCTTCGATGTTATGGAACATCTTCCTATCCATCTACCAAGAGAAGCGGGTAATTATATTGTTAAAAATCATTTTGACTATGGATAGATTGTTTAAAAATTGATGAGTCTCTATCTTTTGATGTAGAGCTGGGACGGCCAGTTCAGTATTGATGGGTGTATCCATTTAAACGATACATGTTCCAACTAAAGAAACAAGTTAAAAACCTTAGCAAAATGGAGGGTTCCATTGTTGCACAAAGCATCAACGAAGAAATGACAAACTTCTATGCAATGTACTTTCATCCGATAGTGCAAACAAACAGTCGAAGACCACCTCGCCATGATGATGGTGGTGAACACCCAATATATCCAGTGTTCACTCCCGATATATTTTCGCAAATCGTTTGATTAAGAGGGAAATCAAAACAAAGAAAACTAAGTATTGCAGAGATGAAACATTTGCACATGTATCTTGCTAATAACTGCGACGAGGTTTACGAGCTACAACGGTGAGTTATTATATGAGCAACTCAGATATGTCTAATAGCTAGAAAGGTGAGTTATTAATAGAACGGTCACTAAATTATTTCTTATATGGAATTTATGTTCCTAATAGTGTATACATGGCACAAATAAGATCTGTTTATCCTAACCACTCAGAGGAAGAACTATATGGTAGAAAAGATGACGAGTTCACTGAATGGTTACAATTTTATGTAAGTAGTTTTAAATTAGTATTTTCATTGACTACACTTTCTTTAATCCTCTCATTAAGACTGTATAACTTATGTTGATCATAGGTTTTGAACGTTCCGCCGAATGGTCAATCATTTCCGACATGGTTACAAGAGTTCATGATGGGTCCTCTAGCAGTCGCAAATTCATATCCAATGTACTGCACTCGCTGTTACGTGTTCAAATTCTTAGAGAAGGCATTAGAAGACTCACTTATGATTACGGTGTTTCGTCTACGTTACGGGACATAATATACTACGGTGTACTACGAGAGATATTGGAAGTCCGTTATCTTGGACTTCTTGACTTGAACTATATTGTTTTCTACAGCGACTGATACAATCATACGCTAGGTACTGGTATACATGTCGATGAGTTTGGTGTCACGTCTATTAACTCAAGACAATAGCTCCAGAAATTTGAGCCTTTTATACTCGCATCACAGGCAGACCAAGTTTACTATATTCCCTACCCACAAGTCTCGCACAGAAGAAATAGGTGGATAACGGTGGCATCCATAACTCCACGAGGAAGGCAAAAATGATTTAATGCAGCAAACTACGTCAGGTTCAATTGGACTACTTGAGATTTCACTCGGTATTGACCTATGTGTGGATACTACCCAGCATGCATATGCTACTTTCCATAATAACTCAGATGAAAAGATTGGAGATTTTGGTCGTAATTCTGCCTCGAATTTAAATTGGGGGTCAGATGAGGTCGGATCGGATTCTGATTAATAGTATGATGTTGTGTAATCATAGACGCAAGATGTTGTATAATCATAAAATGTTGCATACTATAATATATCTAGTTTGTATTGAATTATTAAATGTTGTTTAATCATAAATAAAAATTCTAATAAGAAACTTTTTTAAAAAAAAATAGAAGTGGTCAGTAGTGGTCGGAAATTACAGACTGTTTCTGACCGTCTTCTCCATTTCTCTTCCCCGCGCACTGCTCTTTCTTCGACGTTCGTGCTCCGTCGAATTGCCGGCGTTTTCTCGCTGATTTCCGGCGAATCTCCTCCTCTCCTATTCCACAATCCGTTGAGCATGTTAGTTCTTCGATGCTTCTCTCCAATTTTCGATTTCTCTTCTCTTAGGGTTTAAGTCTCCTTTTACATTTCACTTATGGGAAGAGCCGCGCCTGAATCAGGTTTATTTCATCCAATCCAACATAGTTATGTGTTTAATTTCACTCTCAACGTGATTGATTTTGGTGATTTAGGAGTTAAATGATTTTTATCAATTTTGGCTAGATTTTGTCGTTGAGTGATGTTGTTGTTGATTCTAAGCTACAATTTAAGAGCAATCATAATGCTTTTGGTGTGGAATCGATGATAGAAATGTAATATGTTAGAGAAAGGAAATTTGATTTTTTTGTGCAATCACGTTGAATGCTTTTTGGCTTGGCTTAGTGATTTTTTTTCGCGGAATCACATATTGACATTATATTTGACTCTACTTTTATATTTTTGATTTAAGATCAATCATTATGCTTTTTTGTCTCGGCTTAGTAACGCATATTTGTCCTGGATTAGTGGTTCTCGAATGAAATTAATATTGTAACTTTTTTTTATTGAACGTGAAATTTAATCAATTTGACTCTACTTTTATATTTTTTGGTTTAGGACAGAATCTAAAGTCATGATTTTTTATATTTTTTCAATATGTGTTACTATGTTCTTCTATATTGTTATGCCTATCGCCTTTTGCAGGGCAAGCTACAGTGATTTCCAGCGCCTCTGACATAGTTCACATGGGTTTGACTCCGATCAGACACAGAGACCAACACCAAGCCCGCGATCTGTTCCTGAATCGCAACATCAAGGCTCTGTGGCGAGTCTAACCATTAAGCAGCTTCTTACTGCGGAAGGACATGGTCACCTTCCAAAACTTGATCCAAGCAACGGAGGTCCTTGGTAAGTTTTTAATTAACATTTAATTGAATTTAATTTATTTTTACATTAATCAAATAATTAATATTTTTTCATAGGTTTCGCTACGATAAGGGTATTAGGAAATTGATTTTGCAGATGATTCACCATCATCTACCCTATGCGTATCCTAGATACAAAGATTTCCCGCAAACCTTGAAGGAGAGTTGGTTCAAACAATTCATGGTAATGTGATATTTAGTTTTTCGTGCATTTTTAATTTTTACTTACATTTAATGTTTTAATAATTCAAACTAATTTTTTTGTAGCAAGACTATAACTGCGGGTCCGATAGGAGTTTGACAAGCACTGCAGCACCTCGTACAAAAACAACATCCACGAGTGGAAGAAATTTTGGAAAGGAGGCAAAGGCGAGGTTCCAGTACATTGCAACCCCGAATGCTTCTGGGACTTCATCGTCTATTGGGAACGCGAAGAAACTCAAAATGTGGCGAATATGAACACTACCAATAGGAAAAGCAATCGAGGAGGATTTGGCATCGCTACCCACAACAACGATGCTCAGACGTATGAGCAACGCTCCCGCATATTGGTACCTCACTAGTTTATTCACTTTTTAACATAATTTACTTTAAAATTATTTACTTATACAGTAAATTTTGATAAGGCATCACAACTTGGCGATGAAATAGAATTGTTCTTACTCATGGAAGATACGCACCCAAACAAGAAGATAAATGTGGGGGGAGGACAAGAAGGTCCTCGACGCCCTCGCAAAAGCTAGACGGAAGAGGAACAACATCCTAATCCAGCGAAGTCAAGACGGCAAAAGGAGCTCTTCTCAATTGACTTGAGAAGAAATAGACCAACTCGTTATTGAGGTAATTTAAAACGTTAAAAAAATTCTATGAATATGCGGGGAACTATAAAGGCCGTCCCTTCGGCCTTGGCAACCTCGTTAACTCTGATGGCTTCCTTACTCGTGTCGCAAAGAGCCATTTATCACAACAAGAGCGGGAGGAGCTGACACAACTACAAGAGAAGCAGGAAGTCATGGTGCGTCAAATTCAGGAAAACAATGTCATTTCCAGGAATTTGAGAGGATGCAGAAGAAACAGATAGTGGAACTCGCAAAATTTCAAGCCATTTTTCAGAGCTTCTCAGCCCTCAGGAATTCGCTTTTAGATACACCTCTCGGGAACTAGACGTAATTACTGACAGGTTTTGACGGAAACTTCCAACAGTTTTCGACAGCACATTTCTCACAGTCTTTGACGGGACTTTCTGACTACTTTCGATGGCTGGTTTTCGACTGGTTTCGACAGCAGGCTTCCGACAACAACGGACATTACTTCCATTGTCAAATATTACCGACCGTTACTGACGAAAATATCGTTTCAGATCATCTCAAACCCACAACTTATTTTGGTCATTACCCGTCGGATATTGTTATTTTCTGACTATTATTAACGGGTTTAATTGTCATAATGCGCTATGTGAAACATGGTTTTCCTACTCAAAACTATTTAACATTGTCTATATACATGCATAAAGAAGAGTCACTTTATTATAACTTAAATAAAGATGGCATTTTCATCAATCTCTCCCATACTTCTCTTTGTCCTTCTTCTTCTTGTGTTTCCTCATATGGATCAGGTCACGGCCCAAAGACGACCTAAACCTAGAGTGCCACCGAGTTGGTTGCCCAAGCCATCACCAACGCTGCCACCTAATATAGATATGAATCGTTTGAGATTCTGCCAAGCCTGGATAAAAAGTTTCCCTAATGTTAAGTGTCCGACCTGCGAACAATGGAAACAAATTAGCAACAAAAAGACGTGGCCTTACTCTACCTGTTTATATATATATATATATATATATATATATTTATATATATATATATATATATGTATGCACGTTTTCTTGCATTGTTGTTTGGTTTCCTAATTATGTCCTTCTTTATCTATATGTTTTGTGTTTTTCATAATTCAAATTTTTATCAGATGCGAAGAATGTAATAATATTTCTGTTATATATGTTCAATGTATTTATAGTTTACTAATAAAATTAGGATTATACCCACGTTATAGCGTGGGTTTTGATTGTTTTATTAACCCGTATTTATTTAGGTTGGCTTTAGTCATGTTTATATTTTAAATATTATTTTTGAGATATAGTTTTAGAAGTTTGCTATCCAAACTAAAATCAACCGAAATTAGAGAAACTAACCCGAAAAAATAACTCCTCTACATTCCAAATCTAGGTATTTAAAAACAGAACCAAAACATAACATGTACCAAATCAAGAACCAAATCTATAAATCTGATCTTTTAAAATTTTGCATTTTTATAGAAAAAATACTCAAAATTGAACTCGATTTATACTGAACCACAGTGTGTCCGGAAAGTAATTTAGATCTTAAATCAAAAGAACTAAAGTACCGTATTAGAGGAACTAAACTTAACAAAATTTCAAAATGAATCCTAAATATATGTACACAGAAAATTGAATCCAAACCCAAATCAGAACAGAATCAATAATTGAATTTACATCAGATAAATTTTTATTAAATTTTAGATTTTCAGAGTTTTATAAAAAAAAACAAAATCTTTATTAATTTTAGATGTATATATAAAAATATATAACAAAACCTGCCGAATCTTTTTTATTTTTAAGCCTATGTTCATTCGGGTTCTTAAACCCATGTTGATATTTTGGAATATTATTTTAGAGGAGTCAAACCCGATATAATATTTAAATCGGTCTTATATCTATATGCCCGAAAACTAAATTCAAACTCGAATTAGAACCAAAATAATTAACCAAAATTGTAACCAATATATTTTTTGTTAAATTTTAATGTTTCAGAATTTTCTATTAAATTTTTACTTATTTATAATTTTTATATAAAAATTTGTAGCAAAACATATATGATGCCTATTTTAAAAGATGTTATAAAATTTAGATTAATTTTATCCTAAAGTTTATTATACCATAAAAATGAAAGTAGTTCCTCTTTTAATATATATATAAGATATAAATTTATATTAAAGGTTATGGATTTTAATATAAAATTTTATGATAGATCACTTTCGGTCTACAGAATTATGATTCAAATGTATTGAAGACTATCATTCCTTATCTTATTTTATATAATTATTTAATATATGTCATCAACACCAATTAACCACGGATTGGTGATCTCTTATTATTTTTCTATTTCTTTATTTGGGTATAAATAAAAACACCTGAATGTAAAATTTGACTAAACTTTTTTTTTATTTTTGAGTGCAATTTAGTTCAATATGTTAAAATGAAATGGTAACAAGGGAATTCAGATGAATATGAAATCTGCTAAACTATTTTTTTCAGGAGTTAGATAGACAAAACCAGATTTATAACCAAAGCTTACCGAAAAAATGTTTTAATCTATCTCATGTATTGGAAACGAGGCAAACTCCTCATACTATATTTATTTACCAAATAAATAAAATCCGAAGAAAGCTAAATCATAAACTATATAGGTATTAAAAAAATCTGAAATGCAGTTATATACGTAAAAATTATTATATTTATAGAAAAGGTTAATAGATTAGTCAATATCCAGACTTTTAACTAAATTTGTTTATATAATTTTCGTATAATTTTTTATAATTATTGTTCTACTTATTAAATAAAAATATGCAAATATGGAGATTAACAATAAAAAATATGTATATATATGATTTAGCTGTTTTACAATTATTAAATATATAATATGCTTTTACCATAAATAATACTATCAACTACTCTCTCTATTTCATATATTTTGTCATTCTACGTTAAATTTTTTGTTTCACTTTAGTTATTATTTTCAATGTAACTTTTAATATAAAAGTATTTCTTCTATTTCTAATTAAATAAATACAATATTAAATGTTTTGGAATTCTAGTAGAAAAAAGTATAATTGAATATTTACCTATTTTAATATTAATATGTGTGAAAAACTCTAGAATAATAAGCAATATGAAACAAATGAAATATTACATAATTGTGATGATTAATATTATTATGCCTATTGTTAAGTTTAGTTTATATTATTACAGCTGAAACCGAGAATAGTCTTTTCATTTCAGAACTATGATATACATCTATATA
>JAKUCM010009881.1:0-13814 GCA_023374145.1 Lepidium sativum | reverse complement strand
AGAGACACACAAAATAAAGTCGAAAAAGAAGATGAAGTGTAAGTGTTTAACTTATTGTTTCTTTTATTTTTTTCTTAAAGTGGCACTTTGGTAAATAATAAAAAAAATTTGTTTCTTTTATGAAATTTCCCATGATTTTTCCCCGAATATTTGAAGAACAATTTGAGTAATCTACCATATAATTGTAAACTATATCGGTCATTTCTTATGCAAATCATGATCATTTAGCTGATTTTTATTGTAAATGTTTTACTTGGATGTTTTGTTTTGCCAAATCGAATCATTTTGATAATGTTTTTGTACGTTTTTACTTAAATGATTTTTTTGCAAAACTGAAATTACTTATGTGATTATTTTTCCAAGAAAAACTTTTAATTTGTCTATTATGAAGTTGTAAATTGTTGGTAGTATAGATAAAGTTTAGTGTCTCTTTCACACGGTTTTAGCAAACCCATCCAAAATTTAAGAAAATTTTAAGGGTGATTTACTCAAAATTCTCTAGAATTATAGGTAATGTCTTACATGCTCTACAATTATCCATAATTACTCAAATATTCTTTTTTTCTCACATTGTCATTTTACCCGATACGTAAACAAAAACAGAATAACAAAAATGACATTAATGAATCATGCCATGTAAGCGCACGCCAACCGCGCGTGCCATGCAAACACAACCAAGAGTCAACCAAGCTCCGCCCACAGTGTGACAGAATTTAGCAGACCCTTTCTTCTCTTACGAAGCTCAGCTAAAGTCATCCAAGTGTGGCGGATCTTGGCTGAGTGTACTTCTTACAAACCTTATGAAACTCAACCAAGGTCTGCCAAAGTGTGGCAGAGTTTGGTGGGATCTTGTCTCTGAGCTTTCTTCTTACAAACCTTACAAAACTCAGCCAAGGTTCGACAAAGTGTGGGCGGATCTTGGTTGAGCTTTGTTCTTACAGAACTCAACCAAGATCCGCCAAACTGTGGTAGAACTTGGCTAAGGTTTCTTTTTACAAAGCTGATCCAAGATCCGCTAAACTATGGCAGATATTGGCTGAGCTTTTTTTTTACGAAGCTGAGCCAAAATCAACAAAAGGGTCTGCCAAACTGTGGCCAGAGTTTGGTGGATCTTGGCTTGTTTATAAGCTTTCTTCAACCAAGCCTTATGAAGTCAGCCAATATCGGCCAAACTGTGCAAGAGTTTGGCGGATCTTGGTTTTGCCATGATTCATTTAACATAGTTTGTATAGAATACCGAATTTATTTCTTAATTATTGCATCACCTGCATCTTAGCTCTTTATTAGCTCCACACATATCACCATTATTGCTCTGCTTGATTCCTTATCTGATCTTATCTCTTAGGATTATTTTTCTCGTTTTAAGCTTATTGATCAAATTATTTTAGTTTGTGGGACTTGGAATTATGACCAAAATCATTGGTTCTTTGTAGTAGATACTTCTCATGGTTGTAAAATCATTAAATTAAGTGAAGATATTCGTTATGATGAGTTTCTGAGGATGGTGCATGAAGACTTAGATCTAAATCAACAGATCTTCAAGGTAAAATTGAGTTACATATAAAAAGAACTCATGCAAGCACTACCACAAGATACACCTCACATCTTTGTGACCAACGAGAGGCAATTGCGTGGGTATGTGTGTTTTATCTTGGATGAGTTTGGTATATGGTCGTACACTTTAATTGAGTTTTAACTTTTCATACCTTTGTTAACACTATCCAGATCATGTACTGGAAGGTGCATCGTACTTTAATACAAGCTTGAGCTTTAGTTACAGGAGTTACTTCAGAGAATAGTTTTGAAGAACTTTTTTGTATTTATATAGGATTAGACGAGCAAATCCTGGGAACACTTATCAAGCTAGAAGTAGATGGATATGATAGGTTCAAGTTTTTATTCATTGCATTCGATGCAAGCATTAGAGGATTTGTGTATATGAGGAAAGTTGTCGTTTGTGGGTGAAATGTTTTTACAAGGAAAATATAAATGGACTCTACTCACGGCAAAAATGCAAGACGAGAATTTCAACCTTTTTCCTATGGATTTATTTTGTTGTGGTTGATACAGAAAATGATGAATCTTGGGAATATTTTTTTAGACAACTCAACTGCTTTATTATGGATGATCAAGAGTTGGCCATCATTTAAGACATGCATAGATCAATAGCCAAGGCCAATAACAGAAGTTTATATGCTTGCCTCTCGCGGGGTTTGCACTTACCATCTACGAAAAAATATTTTGACAAATTTATGAGGAGGAGAGTCCTTTAAGCTGTTTAAGAAGGATGCAACTACATATAGGCGCAACGAGTTTAATGCAATGTTCGGCCAAATAGAGAAACTAGATCGAAGGTTGTATAAGTATTTGTTAAAGGCACATGTTCGTTTGTGGAGTCGTACACATTTTTTAACCACGTCAAACATTGTAGAATCTGTCAATCATGCGTTAGCTGAAGCGCAAACATTCCCTATTGTGCAACTTGTAGATTCCATAGGAGCAATGCTAAGAAGGTGGTTCTCAAAGAGAAGGGCAAAGGCGGCGATTACGACAATTCTCACATCCACAATCGAAAAGCTTCTTAAGGTATCACTTTTGTAAAGCTTGGTTGACTTTTGTAAACTTTGGTTGATCTTGATAGATTTGGCTGAGTTTCATAAGAAGAAAGCTCATGCAAGATATGTCACACATTGGCTGACCTTGGCTGAGTTTCGTAAGAAGAAAGCTCAGTCAAGATCAACGAAACTCTGCCTTGGTGTGGCAGGGTTTGGCTGATCTTGCTTGATCTTGCTTGATCTTGTTTTGTCGTGGTTGATCTTGGTATATTTTAATTAAGTTCGGTGGAGTCTGGTTATTTTGGCATTAATGTTTTTCTTATTTGGCCATGAAAAATAGATTCCTAGAAGTCACACAATACAATGTGCAAAACATTAACAAACATCAAGCTATTGTCACGTGTTCTGCCTCATCACATGTGGTTAATTTGAAGGAGGAAAACATGGTCTTGCAAAAGGTTTGACGTACATTCCTTAGCCGTAGCAGAAGCATGACTATGTTCGAAGATCAATCTCACAAATCCTTACTATTATATGAGTTACTTGTACCATGCATATGATAAATGTGTGATACCAACAAATGCAACATTTCCAATGCTCGTAGAGGTGTTGCTTAAAGTTTGGTTACCTCCTATTGTACGTAACCATCCTAGTCGGCCAAAGAACTCGCGGATGAAAGGTTGGTTTGAGTGATCATTAGAGGCAAAAACGCCTAAGGAAAGTAACTACTTTTTTACAATGTAACGGTGTGGGACACAACGTTCGAACATGAGGAGCAAACGTCCAATCTTGAAAGTTTACCAAGCTCCACCAAACTATATTATCATTACAATACTAAGTTAAATATACATTGTAGAGTTAAAGTAAAATGAGGTAGACTTATATATGCCATGTCGAATTAAGCTAAATTAAGATCAACCATAGCATTAACAACTGTGTGGATGATCCTGGCACGTAAGCCCGCGTGTAAGCACAACCAAAGTCAACCAAGCTCCGCCACAATGTGGCAGAGTTTGGCTGATCTTAGCTGATATTTCTTCTTACGAAGCTCAGCCAAGGTCCACCAATGTGCGGTGGATCTTGGCTGAGCTTTCTTCTTACAATTCTTACGAACCTCAGCCAAGGTCCGCCAAAGTGTGGTGCATCTTGGCTGAGCTTTCTTCTTACAAACCTTACGAATCTCAGCCAATATCCGCCAAAGTGTGGCAGAGTTTAGTGGATATTGGTTGAGCTTACTTTGACAAAACTTTATATATGTACATTTGTCTGGTTAATTGAATCAAAATTAATACTTTAGTAGTTATAAACTAGATATGTATACAAATTTAATTGAAGCATTAATTGAAGCAAAATTAATATTTTAATGGTTATAAACTATATATGTATACAAAGTTAATTGAAACCATACAAAAAGTTAATTACATTAGTGGTTATAAACCATATATGTACACAATTGATTGAAGAAAATACAATGGAAATATAATCAAATAGAAATTTAATGAAAGCCATATATAAAGTTAATTAAAGCCATATACACATTTAATTACTTCCACTACAAAAAAAAAACACCCCTTTTAACGCGGTAATAAGTACCTACTTATCAACATTTATAAACCGCGAATAAGGATCTGTGCATGAAATTATCTCTAGAAGTGGGAGCTCGTCTATGACCTCAAGGGCGAATTTGAGGCGGAGAAACGGGACGAACTTATCATCTAATCCCCTAAATCAATGTCCAAGGGTTAAGCACTCAATAAAATTGAGGGGTGTAAATGCCACAGTCGCCCGATTGTTGGTTGACCGAGATTCCTTTCACCCTCGTGATAGTGAAAGCCCTCTCCTTGGTTCGTTTATGTATCTCATAAGCTAACATGGTCATGCACAGATAGGGTATCATCCTCGCGTACGGCCTGCTTTCAAAAAAACATAAGAAAATAAGATCAGCCAAGATAATCCAAGATCAGCAAAGATCAGCCAAGATAAACCAAGATAAACCATACCTCACAAAGTCAATCAGTAACTAATGCGGTACGGCTGCAGTAGAAGGATCGTAGATTTTAAAGGTCTTTAGTAGTAAATCGATCTTTAAGGCTACCCAATGGATATTGTTGATGTTATGACATACATACAAGGTGTCCAGATCTCGATACCACTGCTTTTTCGTAGGACACCATACATGGGCTCTTCCGGCATACAATTCCCGCATAAATTCTTCCAGCATATACTTCTATGGGTTTGCCGTGAAGGACTCGTACTTTGAACACCAGTAGACACATAATGAAAGGTCAATGAACACTATCCGATTACTCTTGTATGAAGTTGGAGTCTACATATGTCTTCTACGAAACATATTCATAGCGGATCTCATATGATGCAAAACAAATGTAACTTATAAGCCCAACCAAAGTATGCCAAAGTTAGCCAAAGTCAACCAAAGTCTAAGGAATTTACTAAATCCGTTAACCATCCGTAATAGTCTTGTGGCCACATACGTCTAGGCATTAACAACTAGCAGTAGAACTCAGTTAAAGGAATGATGTCATCCACTGAGTTATCCTTATAAGTGTTGGTGGTTAGCAAACACCAAGCACCAAAATAGTACAATAAATGAGTCATATAAGGGACTTACAATTCAGGAATGACTAGATTATGCAGCTGCTTCAATTTGGACTTTTCTACTAGTCCAAATGGATTGTATGAGTTAGGCGCTATGTCGTCGTCCATGAGGCGCCTTACCACGGAGCTTCCTTCGAATTGTGATTTCTGAATTTAACACAAAATCGAAGTTAAATATCAACCAAAGTCAACCAAATCAAATATCAACCAAGATCAACCAAGGTCAACCAAGGTTAACCAAGGTCAACCAAAGTCAAACAAACTACCTGGTTCGCAGCGAGAGTACATGGTCTTGATGCCTTGGGTAGAACGTCCCCCATATATATCAAATCCTTGTCTTGAGCGATTGCTTTGTGCAGAATTTGACATTCGTCTTCTCCAACTTGCGTTGACCCCAAATCCAAAGTAGGGTTTTGCGGAGTTTGCAACTGACTACTAACCTCATGGTTTCATACAATTTTCAACGCTAGGGACAAAGGGGTCAAACGTTTCCTGCTCCTAAAACATGCATTCCTTCTGCAAGCAAAAGCAAAACAATGTAAGGACAACACAATTCACCAAAGTACTACCAAAACTCTCTCTCTCTTTTTTTTTTTTTTTTTTTTTTTTTTTTTTTTTTTTTTTTTTTTTTTTTTTTTTTTTTTTTTTTTTTTTTTTTTTTTTTTTGTTCTACGAAACTGAAGATGTAATTACCGTTAAAAACTAAATCACACGTTATAAAATATTAGCCAGTGTCAGCCAAAGTTAGTCAAGCTAAACCACAAGTTATAAGACATTAGCCAATGTCAGTCAAAGTCAATCAAGCTAAACTACACGTTATAAAGCATTAGCCAATGCCAGCCAAAGTCAGCCAAAGTCAGCCAAGCTAAACCATGTTATAAAACATGAGCCAAAGTCAGCCAAAGTTAGCCAAAGTTAGCCAAACTTAAACCACATACTATAAAACATTAGCCAAAGTCAGCCGACATAAGCCAAGATAAACCACACGTTATAAAACATTAGCCATAGTCAGCCAAGCTAAATCAAACGTAAGTAAATCAAATTCATAGTCATATCTCACGTACTTGTACATTGTCCGTGGATGTTAATGCTAGGGAAGGTTGTGAGCTTTGCTGCTCATTAGATATCATTACCTTCTGGATAGAAAATGTGATAGAGTTAGTACAACTCTATTAGCTCATACATAGTTACATTATTAATGTCTTTTAGCGCTTATATACATAGTAAGAACATGGTGTGGTTCTTGATTATTGTGTATAACATACATCCACAAAGCCAACCAAAATCTGCCACAAAGTTTACAAAGTCCCCACCACAATATACATAACTGATTCCTCGAAACTTAGTCCCTCTCATAATCAAGTACACTTTTACGTACCATTTTTTGAAAACATGAAGCTTTATTTCCATGAGTCTGGCTTTCATTCACAGGAGACTTCGTAGGCTCTTCCAATGTCATCAACACATTTAATGATATTGACTCCATCAGCTTAATAAGGCGTCATTAATCAAGTTCTGCTGTGACATGGCTTCCTCTAGCCTGCGAAGCCGCTCATCCGTCACTGCTTGGTCTACTTTTTGCTCCTCCAGCCTTGCAAGCCATTCTGACGTATTGATTTAATCAAATCTCATCATGTCAAAAGCGTGCTTCATGGACTGAAGAATATCTAGCATAATCTTCTTCAATTCCCCTTCTTCTTTGGCCTTAAATTCCTTCTTCCATTTCTTATCCAATCTTTACTTTTTATTTTCTTTGGCCACCTTCTGAAATTCTGCCAAAGTCATATCAGAATCTTTTGCCCTTGGATTATCCTTTGCCTTTGGACTATCATGAGACTTCTCTTATTCCTTTGGCGTATCCTTTGCCAAAGCGGAATCGTGAGCCTTCTTTTGACTAGTAGATTCCTTCTTCTTAGCCACCTTCTTAGCACTCTTAGCCTTCTTACCACTTCCGAGCTCACTTTGTAACTCAACGACCTTCCTTTTTGTAGAGGACATGATAACGCAAAACGTCTCATCTAATGTCCCATTGATAATGTCTCTGATCATTGTGTCCACTTTGAGATACCGATATTCTTTAGTATGTCACTCATGGTATATGTCATCGTAATGCTTTTGAATAAGGTGCACCATATTTACCTACAAAATCAGCCAGCCAAAGTAAGCCAATCTCAAATTCATGTTACAAATAACTAGCCAAAATACATCTATAAAGTCAGCCAAAATTAGCCAAACTAAATAGCATGTTATAAAACATTAGCCAAAATACATCCTCCAAAGTCAGCCAAAATTAGCCAAACTAAAACAGAGATTATAAAGCATTAGCCAAAATACATCCGCCAAAGTCAGCCTAAGTCAGTCAAACTAAACCACATGTTATAAAACATTAGCCAAAATACTCCAAAGTCAGCTAAAGTCAGCCAAACTAAACCACATGTTAAATCAAAGTAGTCAATGAATTAAGCTTACCTTGTCTGTTGCGGATGTCATCTTATCAGAGTCAAAAACATCCTCAATATCTATATGACGACAACTACTTTACATCCACACATTAAACCTAGATGTGGGATAAACTCGTACGCCCATATGCACAAAGCCATGCACACACAACTTCGTCGTTGCCGTTGAGGCACCAGAGATCGACTTCAAGAGGGACTGAAATGCTACTCTCCCCCAAGGATGTCTCTCAAATCTATCCGGATCCATCACAAATTTAGCATAGAAATTTGGGATCCTACTATTCTTGTGCAGACCAAATATTATAGTATAAAACATACACCAGCAACCCCACCATCTTCCTCTTGGTAAGAGACCAATCCTTTCATCCCTTTAATGCCTTTTCAAGCTCTGCCCATGTTGGACCATCACCATGGTCTAAACCCATGTCAGCCCATAACTCTTCTGAATCTAAGTTTGCATCATTAGCTTCAGGCAACCCACATTTCATCTGCGTGATGTGAAAAACTCATGCAGAAAAAATCTCACTGGCCGACCATCGGCCAACACCGACACCTCATTCACATTAGGTGTTTTGAAGCATATTACCAAACAGATGTTCAACATGTTTGCTGCTCCATGAGAACCTTGTGTCGGTAACCTACAGTATAATCCCAAGTTGATAATTCTTCTCTATATCATCGCAAGCATCAATGCCTATAAGACACCTCAATTCTATTATCTTCCTCAAATTGTAGTAGTGGCTGATGGGTCCGGTCCACAACGGGATTTTTCCTATTCAAACAAACCTATTTGGTACTTCTCGTTATCCCCCATATCTGTGAAAAAAAAAAGCAGTTTAAAATAAAAATCTTTACAATATTCTGCCAAAAAACCAAAGTCTACCACACTAGATCATTAATCAACAAAAATCTACCAAAGTCTACCAAAATTAGCCAATGTTTTCCAAAGTCTGTCAAAGTCTGCCAGAGTATGCCAAAGTCTGCCAGAGTATGAACCAAAGTCCGCTAGACATAGCAAATTCTGCTGATGTCTGTCAGAGTATGCCAGACTATGAACCAAGGTCTGCCTAACTATGAACCAAAGTCTGCCAAAGAAAAAAACTCGACCACACTATTAACTCACTCAACCAAAGTCTACAAGGAAGGTTACAAGAACGCTACCAAAGACGAATGAGAAGAAGTAAAAAATTGTAAAAAAATTAAAACTTTCAAAATTTTCTAAACCTAGAAAAAAAGTAGTGAAAATGTATTTCAAAGTCGAAGATTTGAGTGTTCAAAATCCAAAAACATATGCTACATTACCTTTCAAAGAGATGATGAAGATGACGAAGACGAAGAAACGAGAGTAAAGGCGGAATATAAGAGAAAAAAAACTCCGAAGAAGAAGACGAAAGAGACGAAGAAGATGAAGAATACGATGAATAAGACGAAGGAGACGATGAAGATGAAAAAACGAAGTAGAAGTTGAGAAAGACGATAGAATTCGAAAAAAGAAGACGAAGTGTAACTATTTAAATTTTTCTATCTTTTGTTTCTTTTTTTCTAATGTAGTACTTTAGTAAATAAGAAGAAAATTTGTGTATTTCATGACATTTCCTACGCTTTTTTCCCGAATTTTTGAAGACTATTTGAGTAATTACTTATATAATTGTAGACTATTTGAGTCATTCTTTCAAATTTTAAATGTATTTAGCAGGGTGCATTCCAATATAGATGGAGTTGTAGAAAAAATACTAAAATATTCTTCATTATTTCATAGAATTACAACAAAATAAAAAAAAAAACAAATCCTTCAGAAACTCGTTGTCTTCTCGCCTCTTTCTGAAATATGACCGACCAACCATTACTACTTAAGACTTAAGAGCCATATGAAGATGCTCATAGTCAATGGTTAGAGAGAAGGTCTGGGTCTTCGTGTACCCGGATTCCGATCGAATCAGGTCTTTTGGGTATCACTACAAGAATACATAGAGTTTACAACTCAGAATTTCGTCCCTAATTAGTTGTTAAACTCCTTTACAACTAATTAGGGATGAAATGTGATACGTCGTGTCGCCGATCGTCGTAACACACAAAACGTTGTAAATTAGTTGTAAAAATGTAACAACGCACAAATTTCGATGTTAGAGCGTCGGTAAACCTAACGTTGTAAAAACGTTGTAAAATAAGACAAATGTTGTAAAATTGATGTTAATAAGTACGATGTGAAGGTGTTGTAAAGTTTACAACGGAATTCGAGTCGAAAACATTTACAACTAACTAAGGACGAAACATTCTACAACTAATTAGGGACGAAACACTACAACTCATTAGGGGACGAAACATTACAACTAATTAGGGACAAAAGCCTTTACAACTAATTAGGGAGGAAATCTTCACAAGTAATTAGGGACGTTTGTTGCCAACGATATAGGGATTTAATAAACTATTTATTTAATAAATTTTTGTAATTTAATAAAATTTAGGAATTGAATTATTTTAATAAAATTTGATATTAAAATATGATTATAAAATCATTAAAGTTACAAACTATTTATCGTAGAAATTCATTGAACATATCCAGAAGTCGGCGGAGGGGCAACGGGGCTCGTCCGGTGTTGGTGAAGAAATCGGAGAAGTGAGACTCTCAGACTGTGTCTCCGATACTACTGAGAAAGTCAACGACGATGTAGTGCCATAAACAAGGTCACTGTAGTGGACACGACGTGTATGCTTACGGGAAGCCATATTGGAATATCTACAATGCGATTAAAAATATTTATCAATTCTATAATAACATATTTCATCATAATATCTTAATTCCATCCTAAATTCTAAATTCTAATATAATTCTAAATTCCATATATCCTAAATCTATAAACACTAACTACTTATATGGTAAAAAAAATAAATTTAGAGAGAAGATTGAGAGAAGAGTACTTTAGAGAGAGAAGGAGAAGTGTGAAATGAGCAAGGAAGTTGCATCTTTCGTGGTGTATATATAGGACTTACGAGGCGTTGTAAAAAGGTTGGCAAAATTAAAAAATGTCGTAAAGAAGTTGTGAAAGGTAGAGTGTTGGTAAACCTATTTTTAATTTATTTTTTTAGTTTACATGTGTTTTATATATAATTATATATGTTAAACTTATGTTATTATGATTATATATAAATTAAACTAAAATTATTTAATAGAGAAAATATATCCGAATTAAAATTTCAAAATAAAAAAAAATAGAAATTGCGTCGTAAAGGAGTTGGCAAGAGGTAACGTTGTAAAGATGTTGCTCTTTTCCATCGCCTTTACGATATTTTATAAAGAAACGTCGTTAAGGCGATGGTAAGGACCAACGTCTTTTACGACGCTACCTCTTGCCAATGCCTTTACGACGCGAGGTCTCTACTTTTTTTTGTGTTGCAATTTTAATTCGGATATATATATATATATATAATCATAAACACAGTTATAAGCATATATATAATCATGAACATATAAAAACATACGAGCATATGTAAACATATATATATATATATATATTAAAATGGAAAACAAAAAAATTTAAAAAAAAGGTTGTTGCGTCGTAACGTCGTCGGCAACACAAAATATCGTAAGGACGTTGCTGCGTGTCGTCGACGTTTTGAATATTCGTACGCTTATATATGTCTTACGGTTAAAATTTGATAAATTTTTATATGCACACTTATATATGATGTAATTTAAAACAGATATAATTAAAAACTGCAGAATACATTAATATCGAGTGTTCATTCTTAAAAACGGCATACTACATAAAGTTTGATCACTTTCAGCTACACCATTAATTTAAGTTTCGCATATCATCCAAGTATTGTCTGTTTTCACTTATATATTATTTCTATCTTTTTATTGTTCTATCATGTTATTCATATATATACGATTATACATATGATGACTTGATAACCATATAATTTAAAAGATACAAATCTCACCTTTTGGTATTGTATGAAAGCACAATGAATGATTTTACATATAACTACAATACATAGTTGTATTCTTAATGTAAGAAAGCACTTTGAATGATTTTACGTATAATTATAATATATAGTTGTATTCTTAATGTGTGGAAGCACAATGAATGATTTTATATATAATTATAATACATTGTTGTATTCTTACTGCATGAAAGCACTTTGAATGATGTTACATATAGTTATAATATATAGTTGTATTCTTAATGTATGAAAGCACTATGAATGATCACGGCAAGAAAATGTGAAATTCATAAATTTAGAGAAATTATAAGAATACTTTGATACTTTTTTTAGAAATGCGATTGTTTATATACGAAAATGTATAATACACTAGTGTGCTTAAGAACCAACGTTGTAATGACGTTGGCGGAAAGCAAACACCGTAAAGACGTTGGGCCTTAACAACGTCTTTACGACGTTTTTTAGGGGCCAACTCTTTTACGACGTTTTTTTACCATTTTTTAAGTGTTTCAAAATGTTATTTTTTTCTAAGTGTGTTTACGACGTGTCTTTATCTTTACGATGTTTTTCTTTTAAACGACTATATATTTGTTTTCGCGTTTTAATCACAAGTAATCTATTAAATTTAAATAATTTATAAAACTTTGATTGATATGACGTAAATTACATTATAATAGTAAACATAGATTAGTCTACGTACATTATAACTGTAGTACTCAATTTACTTAGTATCAATCAGATTCTTACGTACTACCATTTCCACTACTTAGTCGTAAAAGAGTTGCAAAGTAGCGACGTTTTAACAACGACATTTGAAATTTAAACAACGCATTTACAACATAATTTAGAATTTTATTTAAACCTTTTATGTAACACAAAAAACGTGTTTACCTAATTCATATTTTATTTTTATTTCGATGTAAAATATAGAGCTCGTAAAAGAGTTGCACTTTAGGGACTAATTAACAACGAAATGTATTAGAAATGGCAAAGCGTTGTCAAAACGTTGTAAAGTCCCAACTTGTTTACAATGAAAATTTTCGTTGTCTGTTTACAACTCCTTTACGATGAAATCTCAAAACGTCGTAAAGGAGTTGCAAAGACCTCCCAATTTTACAACGTCCCAAAAACGTTGTAAAATCTGGTCCTCAAACTAATGTTTCTTGTAGTGTTTCAGGTATTTTGAGTTTGCCTATATAAGATCCGTTCGGATATTTTCGCAAGTTTGGGTCGGGTTCGGGTATTAAATTTCAGGTTCGGATCGAATTCAGATACTAAATTTTGGTTCGGATTTAGGTCGGATTCAAGTATCCAAATTCAGATACTAAATTTTGGTTTCGGATTTAGGTCGAATTCAGATACTAAATTTTGGTTCGGATTTAGGTCAGATTTTTGGTTCGGATTTAGTTTTAAATATTTGTGTAAGTAAAAGTATATATATATATATATATAAATATTTGTGTAAATATATTATATCTTTTAGGTATTTCAGGTACCCATTACGGTTTCAAATTTACCCGATCGGGTTTGGGTGCCCGTACTTTCATAATGTAAAAGCCGTTCGGATAATTTATGAATTTCGGTTTAGTTCAGATTTAAATATTTTAGATCATATTCAGGTTTGGGTTTGGATTTTGGATCCTAGAGTATCGTTTGGATTTGTTTGAATAATGGGCGACTCAAAACTATTAAAATTCTTTGTTTTAGCTCCCTGCAAATGTTCCTGTTGCACATGTTTATATTAGCCGCCTTTAGACTTTAAATTTTTTGTTGACTCCTGTTGCTATAATTCAAAACAATTCAAATACAATTCGAGTTAGTTATTATAAAAATGGGAAATACGTTAAGAAAATATGTATAAACACATAGTTTTGAAATTATCAAATAATTTTAAACACAAATCAAATTGTATATTTTATCATATATAAAAATTCGACTCGATATTTAAATCCATGCAAAGGAAAACGATTAGTTGTATCCATGTTGAGTGTATGATTGAGAAATTTCTATAAATTTTTTTGGTTTCCTTAGCCAACACAGCAGATATAAAACATGTGATTTATTTTACTTCGAAGCAAGCTCACGTAGTAAAAAAAAAAAAAAATACCGCACGAAAGAGAAGTTTTATTTATTTAAAAGTTCACGTCCTATTGGATCGAAAAAAAGTAAAACTCAAAAAGGAATACTACCGAAGGGTAATAATATGGCTGCTGATACTTTGATATTATCAAATGAA
>JAKUCM010009880.1:0-15260 GCA_023374145.1 Lepidium sativum | reverse complement strand
GGGAGGTGTTCGATCTTTGAGAGAGCTCTCAGGTCTGTAGTTGGCTCTTGAGGTTGGAGGGACTTCTTGCAATTTCCATCTTCCGTTCTTTTTTAAGGATCTTCCTAGAGGTCTATAGCTGTAAGGATTGTAGTGTTGGACTTGCGAATTGCTTTTCCATTTGTATCCTTCATCTCTGGATCGAGGGTAAATTTCTTGATGTTCAACTCTATCTACTGCTCTATGGATACTGAAATCACTCTTTATTTCCTCAGTAGGTTTGGAGTAGCTAATTTCAGGGCTGCTTCGAACATCGTGGCAAAGACTTTTGCATTCCTAGCAGCAGTTCTATAATTTCTCATAGATTAGGTTTGAAGTAACTTCTTCCCCACAGGAGAACTCTAGGACCTTCTTGGTTATAATGGGCAGTAGGCTATTAATTTAGACCCGCATCTTGACTGTTAGGTTAGTGATTTCCACCTTTCCCATCCGCCTATATATGAGGCAGTGCTCCAAACAGTCCCTTATGTCCATAGGTGTAAAGGTATCCTATGGATCTTAACCTAAAACGGGATTTGTGATAGATAGGAGTTGGAGATGGTAGGTTCACATTTTTGTCGAATAAACATCCACTATGCAAAGTTGTATGGCTGTTTTGTAATACGTATTGCATGGCTTCCTCAAATCTGAACTGAAATTTGAATAAGCCATTACCAGCTTTACTTGAATTGGTCTTCGAGCTAAATTCCAGTGTTCAACCATGAATGAGATAAGTAAACAAATTCTTTGAGAAGTAGGAGTTGTCATCCTTCCTATAAAAGTAAGAGAGTGGATCTGCGATATTGAAGGATTCTTAGGTAAGGATATTTGTACTCTATGCGTTCTTGGAGGTTGTAAGCTTGTCATGATCCTTTTCCCTTTATCAATTGTTGAGATTATGTGAGCTGTTGGTGGGATGCTTGAGATTGTTAGAACTTGCGGAGTATATCCTATTAAAAATGTAAGAACTAAACATGAGAACTAAGTCTCGGAGTATTCAATATTGAAGGATTCTAAAACCAAGAGTGTTACGAAAGTCAATATTCCAAGAAGAGTTTACTATTTTGAAATTTGGATTTGAAGAAAGTTACTTGAAATAGTTGCTTCCTCTAAGCTTCCTTCAATAGTTTAATTATCCAAAATTTTCTTTTGTTGAAACTAGAAAAAAAATAGGGGAAATTAGTTAAGTAATGTGTCCGAGAAAAATAAACAAAACTTTAATCAATAAAATTTTAAATAATATTAGTGGTGTTCTATGTGTAAATTTAATTATTTATTTAACTTTATACTGGAAAAATTAGAATTTGATTTATTAATAAAAAATAATATAATTTTTTAATTAGAGTTAGGCATCTATTGAGTTATTCTGTAATTTTATTAGATAGTTTTTTCACATGGGTCCCAAAAAGTCTTAATACCGAGTTTTGCTCCGGAAAATGTCCGGTTTCTAAAAGAACCCTTTATATATTCACTTAAATAATTATATGCAAATGTTGTAAAAAGGGAGAAAAACCCTAAATCCATTCGAACGACACACAACCGAACATATTCATAGACACTCTTTGCTTCACATCGAAAGTTTTCATCTTTTCGTTTTCGTGGTGGCGAATTTCTATTTTGCGGCTGAAACATACCTTTTGGATTTAGCCTTTCTCTGGTAGATTTACCCCAATTGGCTTAAGAAGTTCTCAGTTGGTTTAATTTTACTTGAAATTGCATTGGTTATTGTCCTTAACCCATGAATTCTCTTCAATTTATTGAACTGAATCCAAGCTGGGCATGTCAATACCTATAGGTTCTGATCGTGTGTAAGGTTTGAATTAGGGTTCTAAAGCTTTGTGGCTGTTTATTGTTAATTGGGTTGTTGGTACATCCTAAGAAGTTGTGTCATTTATCATTGATTGGCATATAGATTACTATGATAAATCAATAATTTGTTTTGCTTGTTAATGTATTGAGGTTGCCAGAATAAGCAATTGTTGAAGTTGATGTTAGTAACTGGAGTTTTGAAATGAGAGAAGTGGCAAATTCGGTGTTAACTTGTTTGTTTGAGGATATCCGTAAATTTTTCCATTTTGATTGATAGCCCTTTTGTTTGTAGTATTTTGGTGAGTTTATGCGATCATGAATCTTCTATTCTTTGGCGTGCTTGAGGATTTAACTCAGGCTCGGTGCTCTTACACTTTTAGTTCAATTCTTTGGCGAGCAGAAGCCGTTAAGTTGTAAAGCATTGATCCTAAAAGTAATCGCATAATTGCGTGGGTCTATGAATTGGTTGCAAGCTTACTATGAACTTATAAGACACATTTTTCTGTTGCTTGGTCAGATATACCTACTATAGATCTTGAATATTGAGATGATTTATTTAGATGTTGAGAGGGTAGAATTAATGTACGATTTTGATCTAAGCATCATTATGGAGAGCTTTTTGTTCTGAAAAGGCCTGCTGAAAGATCTTTGCTCTATTTTTGTAATGTTGTGACTGCATTTTGCAGGTTGTCAGGTGGATTCAGATAACAGCTTTTTCTTATTCTAAATAATTGGCAACAAAAATGGATGATTGGGGTAAGACTTATGTCACAAATTGTATATGTATCTGTTAATGTTTTGATATTCTCTAGTTCTTACATTATTTTCCCTGGCTGTGTAAAAGATTAGTACTGGCATGTACAGAGACATATATTTCAGTTATTTTGTTTTTTTCCTTTAGTCATACTGAAATGTATTAGAGTTCTCACTTCTTGGGATTTCTTTTTGATTTCAGAGGCCGAAGACTTTCAACCACTTCCTGCAAAAGTTGAACTGAAAAGTAATTGGGATGATGAGGATATGGATGAGAATGCTATCAAGGACTCGTGGGAAGAGGAAGATGAATCTGCTCCGGTATAGTTTTTTCAGTATTTACTTTTCATCTCTGTCTTCTGTTCAGTAGTAAGAGATTCCAGCTAAAATACTTTTCAAAGCTTTCTTTTTCTGCTTTCTTAAAAAATCTAACAATCTCTGTTTCATCTATAGCCACCTGTAGCCAAGCCTGCTCCTGAAAAGGCTCCAAAAAAAGCAGCAGCAAAAGCTGTTGAGAAGAAGGTTAAATCTGTTGAAGCACCAAAAGAATCTTCAAGGGAAGAACCTCTAGATCCTATTGCTGAGAAATTGCGTCAGCAGAGGTAGTTTAGATATATTTCGATTATATATGCTTCCCTTGTTGGTTCTGCGTTGGTTTGATCAACAGAGAAACAAAAAAATAGGTTTTAATACGATTAGAAGCATCTGATTATGGTTGTGGCTGTAGGAAGTCCGTTGTGCGTATTCTTAATATTCTTCTTATCTTAGGCTTGTGGAGGAAGCTGATTACCAGGCAACTGCTGAACTCTTTGGAGTAAAGACTGATGAAACAAGCATCGATATGTTTATTCCAAAGTCTGAAAGTGATTTCTTGGAATATGCTAGGTTGATTTCTCAAAGACTTGTACCATATGAGGTATGCTACAATCTTTGTCTATCTCTTTTTTTTCTCAGCTAATTCTCACTTATTCTATCAGACCAAATATCAGATAAAGACCATTAATCCATCTTCTGTTTTGCAGAAAAGTTTTCACTATATAGGGCTACTTAAAGCGGTTATGAGACTTTCTGTGGGGAATATGAAAGCAGCAGATGTTAAAGATGTTGCTTCCTCCGTTACAGCAATAGCAAATGAAAAGCTGAAGGCAGAGAAAGATGCTGCTGGCAAAAGGAAGACAGGTATACACAGTCACTCATCTTTTGATTTGTTTCTTTACTCTTGTCTTTTTAATTAGACTTGTGAATTTAGGTATTCTTAGGTTAAGCATGTCTTTGTTTCTGAAATTTGGATGAGATGAAAATGGTTTTCATTTCTTGTCATTTCTGTTCTTGATTGTGTGTCACAGGTAAGAAGAAACAACTGCAAGTGGATAAGCCTGACGATGATCTTGTTGCGGGTCCTTATGACGCAATGGACGATTATGATTTCATGTGAAAAGTTGGCATTTTGGAGATTGCACTTCACCTCGTATAGGGATTGTAACTGAGAAGAGGTTTAAAATCATCGGCAGTTTTTAATATTTATTTATTGGAAACCATACAATTAGTAAAACATAGTCTTTTTATGTTTCTTTGTTATCTTTTGCTATGTAGTGAGATTTTGTTGGCAGATCATTTGTTATTGTATTGGTACAAAAGTAACTTTCGTCCATCCACTATTATAGGAGGTATTCACATTTCATATAAAAGCTCAGGGCTTACAGAAAAATCAGTTCCAGTATAAAAGCCGGGAAGTTAAAATCAGTTTCGGAAAGATAGTTTTAAACCCATATTCCAGAACGAAGAATCCAGAAAGTTTCTGGGAGAAATGGCGATCACGGAATCTTTGAATCTTAGCCTGAAAGCGAGAGACATTTTTGCTGCTCCAATCCACGAAGGAGCAACGATTCTCGTCGAAAATCTCTCTATGCATTAAGATACCTTGGAATTTCAAACTGCGTTTGCTTTGTACGTTTTCTGCGCAACTAATTTCCCTAATTGCTTAGTCCAAATGCTTCTCAATGTCTATCGATCTTCTGTTAAGGTTTTTGTTCCTCAAACTCTCTTCAATTCGTTGAATCTTCCTGTAAGTTCTTGTTTATTCAATCAAAATCAGTTTGTTCACAAAATTCCTCTCTGGAAAATCTTCTGCGATTTTCCAGTTTCTTTATATCATCTTTTACAATTGTTTTAGACTCAACTGTCAGTCCTAACCATTGATTACAAACGACTTAACTAACTTTTCATCAACGGTTCTACTTCCTCCACCTGTCCCCTTCGGCTCTCTCCTTGTTCCTCCCTCCTTCTCCTTCTTGTATATACCCGCCAAGGCATAACAGCTACCCGCCCATTCAAACTCAGCTTGTCCCCAAGCTAGAATTGTGGAAACTGGCGAGTAAAATCCTTTATCAACATCCAGCTACTTTCGTGGCTTGGGACTCCTTCCCATTCAACTAAGACCTCAAGATCACCATCCTCGTTGTATCTTGTATCCCGCAGAGATTGTGGGTGCAAGATGAATTATGCTGCATCATTCAAGTGCGTTGGTAAAGGATTTACCTGGTGGTGTTGGCCTCGTACCGGTTTCAGCAACGAGACATGGAACACTGGGTGTATCCGCGACCCCGGAGGTAATGTCAAGCGATATGCAACCTGGCCAATGCGTTCCAGAACCTCGAAAGGTCCATAGAAGCGTGCAGAAAGTTTTTGGCGGGTTCTTTTAGTGACAGAGTTCTGTTTGTACGGTCGCAGTTTGAGGTATGCTCGGTCGCCCACTTGAAAGATCAACTCTCGGTGATGCTTATTTGCGGCTTGCTGCATTCGCTCTTAAGCATGTTGAAGGTAATGTCGAACCTCAATGAGCATGTTGTCCCGTTCCTATAGTGATTGCTCGAGATCAAAGTTAGAAGTCGACCCATATTCGAAGGGAAGAATATGTGGTGCCTCGCGTCCATACACCACCTTAAATGGTGTGGTGTGCAAAGATGAATGGTATGAAGAGTTATACCAAAACTCCGCACAGCTGAGAAATGAAAACCATTTCCGAGGATTTGCGAGTGTAAAACAACGCAAGTAGGTTTCAAGTGTGCGGTTGACGACCTCCGATTGCCCGTCGGATTGCGGGTGATATGCAGTCAAGAATTTCAGTTTTGTCCCTGCTAATATGTGGCATTCCTTCCAGAACGAGCTCAGGAAAATCTTGTCCCGGTCAGACACGATTGATTCGGGAAGACTGTGGAGATGCACCACCTCTTTTGTGAACTTAGCGGCAATATCTGAAGCTGTAAACGGGTGACGTAAGCCTACAAAATGTGAAAACTTACTCAATCGATCGACAACAACCCATATCACGTTCATGCCTCCCGAGAGCGGAAACCCCTCAATGAAATCCAGGGTGAGGTGACACCAAATCTACTCCGGTATAGGCAATGGTTGTAGTAGACCCGCCGGACACAAAGTACTATATTTCTGTGTCTGGCACACCGCACATTCTGATATGTATTTTTCCACTGATGCCTTGAGACCTCTCCAATAGAACTGTAACCCCAACCTGTGCACTATCTTTAAGACTCCAGCGTGTCCACCTTGTAACGAATCGTGATATATTCGGACAACAAAACTGGAATGAAGGCTAAGTCACGAGGAAGGAAAAGTTTACCCTTATAGTAGAGATGATTGTCTTGGATAGTATAAGCTGTGTGAGACAGAGCGCCTGCAGTGAGTTGATGACGTAACTCCAGAACTTCGGAGTGGTTATCCAGCTCCTGCTACAGCTTGGTCATGTCTAACGAGCGCGGTACTGTGAGGCCAAAGATACTGGAAACAGTTGCTGCAGGTTCCAGAGACATGCAGCGGGACAAGCCATCTGCGACCTTGTTTTCAATCCCAGGTTTATATTCGATTGTGAAATCGTAGATCAACAACTTTGTAAGCCAATGTTGATAATCCATGGAGATCTCCCTCTGTTCCAATAGGAATTTTAGGCTTTTTTGATCAGTTCTTACGACAAAACGTCGGCCGAATAAGTAGTGTCTCCATTTGAGAACAGCGACAACGATCGCCATTAATTCCCGTTTATAGATGGATTTGCATTGTTCTATCTCTGTCAAGTAGTGACTGAAGTAGGCAATCAGATTGTTTTGTTGCATCAGAACAGCTCCCAACCCAAAATCGGAAGCAAAGTGAGTATTGGAGCCTCCATCGTTGCGGTTTTTAATGTATCAAAGGCAGTTTGTGCCACTTCCGACCAACCAAAATTCTCCTTCTTCAATAATGTCGTCAGCGGCTTAGCTATCACCCCATAATTCCAAGGAATCCACGTAAAGCTTTCATGTTTTTGGGTGTAAGCCAGGTCGAAATGGCAGCATTCTTGCCCGGGTCTGTGGCAACGCCATTAACTGAAATAATATGGCCCAAATAGTCGATCTTCTCTTGGACCATAGAACACTTTTTTCGATTTGCAAACAGCTGTTGCTGTTGAAGAACCTGAAAAACCTGAGCAAGGTGATCCATATGTTGACTCAAGGAGCAGTTATAAATCAGAATATCATCGAAAAAGATTAAGACAAATTTTCTCAAAAATGGTCGAAAAATCTCATTCATTAAACATTGGAATGTAGCTGGGGCATTAGTGAGCCCGAAAGGCATTACTACAAATTCGTAATGTCCATCAAATGTTCGGAAGGCAGGCTTATGAATATCCGATTCCCTCATCCAAATTTGATGATAACCCGATCTCAAATCTAGTTTAGAATAGACACACGACCCATGCAATTTATCTAGTAATTGATCAATGGCGGGTATAGGAAACTTATCTAGTATTATGACCCGGTTCAAAGCTCTATAATCAACGCAGAACCGCCAGCACTTGTTTTTCTTAGGAACCAACAACACAAGACTAGAGAAAGGGCTTCGACTGCGTCGTATCAAACCTCTTTCTAGCATATCCTTGACTTGTCTCTCTATTTCCTCTTTCTGTGCATGTGGATAGCGATAAGGTCGGATGCTTGTTTTTCCTCCGCTTTTCGTACTCTGCGAGTGAAAGATTACGTCATCCTCTCGAACCCGTGGTTTGCGCTGCAGGTCTATCACTCAAAGGTAACATTGGGTGGTGCTGTTTGGGTTTCCATTGACCTGAATCTGTGGATATTGAACGTACTCGGAAGTGATTTGGTGAGGAACCAACAGTCGGCTTTGCTGTATTACGTAATGCATCCCCAATTATATGCGCCATAACATCAGGAGCCATGTCAAGCACAACACTAATCATCTCACGCAGCGACGGTGGCTTGAGGAGACGCAAAATGGTTTGTAGTTAAGGTTTTAACCCTTTTTAAAAAAATAGCGATCTGGTGATTCTCTGTAAGTTTAGTCATACGAGCTGATAATCTCTCGAACTCTTCCATGTAATCTTCAATAGAATCTGTTTGCAACAGATTATGCAAACGATCCACAGGTAAGGAACTCTGACTACGACCAAATCGCAGCAAAAACTTGTCTCAGAAATCCGACCAATCGGTGAATGGAGCTCACCTCCCAATCGAACCAACTCAACACCTTTCCAGACAAACCCAAGGCTACAACAGCAAACTTCTCCGTATCGGAATACTGACCAAGGAGAAAAAATCTCTCCAATAGACTCAACCAAGTGTGAGCATCTGATCCATCAAGTATTGGAAGGTCTATCTTCTTTAAAAGTGTTTCGCGAGTTGTTAACATACCTGCGAGACTCATTGAAGAATATGATGCCGGAAGAATCAGCGGCGGATGCATCTGGTCCGCTATCGTGCAGTCAACCTGCGAGATGTTTTCCAAAGTCGAGTGTATCGTCTGTTGGTGTTTTTCCGCCGATTTTGGAGAGCCCAAGAGGGATAGAATCGAATCGAGACGATTACTCAGCGATTCATGACGATCCTCACAGTCGTATGCGCATCTCGTAATCCCTCTTCTACCAGTCCCATTCGTTCTTCCAGCTGTCCCAATCGTGAATCTTGATCACCAAAACGAGTCTCGATTTCTGCCAAAGATGAGAGATCCGTCGGACGCGTCATGAGAGGAATTGAAGTCAGCTCAATCCCACACTAATTATTAAGGTTTTTGTTCCTCAAACTCTCTACAATTCGTTGAATCTTCATGTAAGTTCTTGTTTATTCAATCAAAAACAGTTTATTCACAAAATTCCTCTCTGGAAAATCTTCTGCGATTTTCCAATTTCTTTATATCATCTTTTACAATATTTTTAGACTCAACTCTCAATCCTAACCATTGATTACAAACGACTTAACTAAGTCTTCATGGACGGTTCTACTTCGTCCACCTGTATATACCCGCTAAGGCATATCATCTTCTTCCAATGATGTCCTCAAATCCCAGTTGATATATTTCCTCTCTCAAACTCTCGACCAATTCAGAACTTACGACATTGAACTCTCTCGCATTTCTCTCTATGAAATCAAGCCCCTTTTTATTGAATGTTTAATGCAAGAAACCAAAGATTCTGACATAAAGAATCTCCGAAAAATTGTGTCTTCGAAAATGTTGTGATTTGCAACTATGATGGATGGTTTGAGCTCAGTAAATGTATTCAATCGCTTGCAATTGAAGAACCTCGCAAGGCTTTTCATGTCTTCCTCGAATTGCCATCACTTTACGATACGTTCATCGAAAACATTATGAAGATACTTTTAGAGAATGCTGAGAAGGTGTTGCTTAATTCTGAGCAAAGTAGAGTGGAAGATTGGATCTTAGCTGTAGAAACTATTGTGAAACTGTTACAAGAAGTATCATGAATCAAATGTGAGTATATAGTTGGTGACGTGAAGAAGGGTGTTTTAGCTCTTTCAAAAGATGGGGGGTTCGAATTAAAGAGAAGTAGAAGTAAAGGACCGAAGAGCAAAATTAGAGATTTATATAGTTTGTTTCCTCTGCGAAGAGGCAGTTAGACAATTGTTTTCGTTCTTTGATTTCGATAAGAATTTGTTGTAGAACTGTATTTTGATATTCAATGAATTCTTGAATTCGAATTGCTTTGTTCTTAATTAAGCAATCCGAGCTAGGATTACGATTTGTTGTTGCGAGAACAGCGAATCGTGTTTGACTGTGTGTTGACAAGAGGAACGTAATTCCTTTGTACCAAAGGTATCAAAGCTCAGTCAAGCTTCGGAATCATGGTGGATCGGCCGGTAACGCGTTACCAGGTAACGGCGAAGTCGATGGCAGGCGATGGAGAAGACATCTTCACTGTAAGCTTTGAAAAGAAAATACATGCGTTGATTGAAGCGGCGGTGATGAAGAACACTGATAAAATTGAAGAAACATTGGCGAACAACAGTGACAAAATTGACAAATTATCAGAGATGATTGTGTCATTAACGACCAATTCATCGGTGGTGGGGAAAGGATTGATGGGCGGGGGAGCTCGGGAGATACAACAAAGTTGCAACTCACAACAAGAGACCGGTGTGCCGAATCTCGTTGTGGGGGCGCAAGTGACGGATCCAAGAGTTGGGGTCACTTCTGTAGCCCAAGGCATGTTGTCCCGAGTGAGACCGTTGGACAATCGAAGTGAAGTTCAAGTGCCGCAAGGGTTCTTGGGTGGTGAAGTGGGAGGAGAAGGTATTATGAGAAATTTGATGTACGGTTCCACCTTACCTACGCAAGGCCCATCGGTAAGACTGCGATAACAAGAATGGAGAGGTGAAGGTCAGCGGTTAAATCTGAATCCTAGGTTCGAAAATAAGATGGAACATATGGAATTAGGTGTGAATAATCAAAGTTATAGCAGTATTGCTAGGTTGGGAAGGATTGAATTTCCTAAGTTTTCAGGTAGCAATTATAACGATCGGTTGTTTAAGATAGAACAATTTTTTGCTATTGATCAAACACCTAATGACATGAAAGTAAGGTTGGCATCGGTGCATTTTGAGGGTATTTACGAATGTTGAAAGATGGATTCGTGAATGCCTTGGATGATCTGGTGGCAGAGATGAAAAGACTGTATGAAACGCATGGAATTGAGGAGTATCATCAGAAATTTGAAGCTCTTAAGATTAGAGTGAATATAGATAATGAACAGTTATTGAGTAATTACTTGGCAGGATTGACACTAGATACACAGATGCATGTACGCATGTTTTCACCTCAAAGTATTAGTCATTGCTTTACGTTGGGGAGGTTATACGAAGCCGCTCATCCTAGGAGGTTGGAATCTAGTTTGAGGAGCCAATCAGGTACTCCTTGGCAGAATCAAAAATTACAGAGAAGACAGCCAGGTGATGGCAAGAATGTAATGGTCAAGGAGAAACCGAGAGATGCAAGAGGTAACTTTCGACATGTTCTGACTCCGGAACAGCTGAACGAGAAGCGAGCATCTGGAACATGTTTCTTGTGTGATGAGAAGTATTCACCGGAACATTATAGGAAGGCTCATCCTAGAATTAAGCAGTTATATGCCATGGAGTGTGAAATGGATTTATATGAGGAAGAAGAAGCAGGTGAAGCAGATTTGTGGGAGGAAGTTAGTAATGAGAGAGAAGGGGATTCCTCTGGAGGGGATAAGGTTTCTATTAATGCGGTGGTTGGTGTGGATGAGCATAGTACCATGAGGATTAAAGGACAGCATGGAAAACATTCCATTTTTATTTTGTTAGACACAAGGTCTACTCATAACTTCATGACACAAGAATTAACAACACGATTAAAGTGTAGTTACAGTTCAACAGGGTTAGCGACTGTGGCAGTGGCTGATGGAGGTAAGATGACAGTACAAGGGCTGATCAAGGACTTTTCATGGACTTTACACAATTTGAGGTTTACTACAGATGTGATGGTAATTCCATTGCAAGGGTGTGACCTGGTGTTAGGTTGTCATTTTTTAAAAATGTTAGGTCTGATTATATGTGACTTGGACAAGCTAGAGGCCAGATTTGTATGGCAAGGACATAAGGTTCTTTTGCATGGTCTGAAGAGAGGTTCTGTTAGAGAAGTTAAGGCGATTAATATGGGTAAATGGAAAGGAGGGGAAGTTCGCTTGTCTATGATCAGTTTGTCACAGAAGGTGGAGAAGGAAGATAAGTCATAGATTCATTCATTAAAAGTCATGAACGAAAGGGAAAATAATATGGTGACAAGGGTGTTAGAACAGTTTACAGATATATTCGAAGAACCTAAGAGTTTGCCGCCATTTAGAGAAAATTTTAATCACAAGATTCCATTGATGGAAGGAGCGGATCCTGTGAACCAAAGACCTTATAGATATGATGTATATCAGAAAAATGAGGTCGATAAGTTAGTGGAAGTGATGTTGTAAAAAGGTATTATTCAAGCCAGCTCCAGTCCATTTGCATCTCCGGTGGTGTTAGAAAAGAAAAAAGATGGGACTTGGAGACTTTGTACTGATTATAGGAGATTGAATGGTATGACGGTGAAAGATAGGTTCCCAATTCCATTGATTGAAGATTTAATGGATGAGTTAGGAGGTTCAACAATATATTCTAAGATAGACTTGAGAGCGGGTTATCACCAAGTGAGAATGAATCACAAGACGGCTTTCAAGATGCATACGAGGCATAATGAGTACTTGGTTATACCTTTCGGCTTAACCAACGCACCAGCAACCTTCCAAGGATTAATGAATGTTGTTTTCAAAAAATTTCTAAGGAAGTATGTGCTAATTTTTTTTGATGACATATTAGTGTATAGCATGTCATTGGAAGAACATGTGGAGCAGCTTAAGTTGGTCTTTGAAACTATGAGGGAACACAAACTGTTTGCCAAGAGTAGCAAGTGCGCTTTTTCCATTACTAAGGTTGAGTATTTAGAACATTTTATCTCGGCTGAAGGGGTATCTACAGATCCGCAGAAGGTAAAAGCTGTAAGAGATTGGTTGGTACCCACTAATATCAAACAACTCCGTGGTTTTTTAGGATTAACGGGGTATTACAGAAGATTTGTAAGGAATTTTGGAGTAATCGCAAGACCGTTAACAGAACTGACGAGGAAAGGAGCCTTTGAATGGAACTCTGAGGCACAACGAGCGTTTGAATCGTTGAAAGAAGCCATGTGTATTGCTCCTGTGTTGGCGTTACCTAGGTTTGACATACCTTTTGTGGTAGAAACGGATGCGTGTGGCCAGGGAATTGGTGCGGTGTTGATGCAGGAGGAACACCGTTTAGCTTACATTAACCGACATTTAAAAAGTACACAATTAAGCCTTTCCATTTACGAAAAGGAATTATTAGCCGTAGTGTTTGCAGTAAAAAAATGGCGCCATTATTTGTTACCTAACCATTTTTTCATCAAAATTGATCAAAAGAGTTTGAAATACCTTCTACAACAGAGACTTAACACTCCAATTCAACAGTAATGGATGTCTAAATTGTTATAATTTGATTATGAGATTCAATATAGACAAGGAAAAGATAACACTGTGGCTGATGCACTTTCAAGGGTGGAGGGTTCGGAGGTTTTGTTAATGGCTCTTTCGGTGTTGGAATGTGATTTGCTACAGGAATTACAGAAAGCTTATACAGAGGATGAAGATGTGGTACACATTATTGAAGATCTTAAAAAGAAACTAGATTCCATGAAGTATTATACGTGGATACAGGATATATTGTGGAGAATGAGCAAATTAGTGGTACCTTCGAAATTGAATCTTAGAGAGAAGATTCTACAATGGTTACATTGTTCCGGAGTTGGAGGTCATTCAGGGCGAGATGTTACTTATCACAGGGTCAAAAGTCTGTTTTATTGGAAGGGTATGGGAAATGATATACAAGCTTTCATAAGGAATTGTGAGGTTTGCCAAAGGTGTAAATATGACACTGCAGCTTATCCGGGATTATTGCAACCTTTACCGATTCCAGAGGCAGTTTGGACAGATTTGTCCATGGACTTTATTGAGGGATTACCAAATTCTTTCGGGAAGACAGTGATTTACGTGGTGGTGGAACGCTTGAGCAAAGCAGCACACTTTATTGCTTTAAGTCATCTATATACTGCGTTGTCCGTGGCACAAGCATTTATGGATTTTGTGTTTAAATTGCATGGTTGTCCTTGGAGCGTAATGAGTGACAGAGATGCGGTGTTCCTTAGTGCTTTTTGGAAGGAGTTGTTCTCACTGCAAGGAGTGGAATTAAAATTTTCCAGTGCGTATCACCCTCAGAGTGATGGTCAGACAGAAGTGGTAAATAGGTGTGTAGAGACTTATTTGCGTTCTATGACTAGTGATCGACCGCAATTATGGAGCAAATGGATCCCGTTAGCAGAATATTGGTATAATTCTGCTTTTCATTCAATTGCTAATATAACGCCATATGAGAATGTGTATGGACAGGTTCCTCCGATACATCTACCCTATTTACCTGGGGAAGCTAAGGTGGCAGTAGTAGATAGGAATCTACAAGAACGAGAAAGCATGATTATGATATTGAAGTTCCATTTATTAAGAGCTCAGCACAGAATGAAAGTGTTGGCAGATCAACACAGAACTGAGAGGCAATTTGATATAGGAGATTTTGTGTATGTGAAGTTGCAACCTTATAGGCAACAATCGGTGTTTATGAGGAAGTATCCTAAGTTGTCTCCTAAGTATAATGGTCCTTATAAGATAATAGATAAATGTGGAGCAGTTGCGTACAAATTGGCATTACCGCAGGGATCTCAAGTGCACAATGTGTTTCATGTGTCACAATTAAAGATCATGCACGGAAAAGCTAGAGTCTCTTCGCAGCTGCCAGTCATAGTTTCCGATGTGTTGGTGCCACAGCCAGAGAGCATCTTGGAGCGAAAGATGGTTAAAATGCAAGGAAGGGCTGTCACGATGATATTGGTTAAGTGGACACACTTATCGGTAGAAGAAGCTACTTGGGAATACTTGTTTGACATAATGCAGAAATACCCCGATTTTAAACCTTGAGGACAAGGTTGTCTAAACAGGGGGATTTGTAACAGGAAGTAACATGAATCAAATGTGAGTATATAGTTGGTGACGTGAAGAAGGGTGTTTTAGCTCTTTCAAAAGATGGGGGGTTCGAATTAAAGAGAAGTAGAAGTAAAGGACCGAAGAGCAAAGTTGGAGATTTATATAGTTTGTTTCCTCTGCGAAGAAGAGGCAGTTAGACAATTGTTTTCGTTCTTTGATTTCGATAAGAATTTGTTGTAGAACTGTATTTTGATATTCAATGAATTCTTGAATTTGAATTGTTTTGTTCTTAATCAAGCAATCCGAGCTAGGACTACGATTTTTTGTTGCGAGAACAGCGAATCGTGTTTGACTGTGTGTTGACAAGAGGAACGTAATTCCTTTGTACCAGAAGCTGGGAATTCAGGTTTTGGATTATAAAATGAGATCCGATTTTATAATGGATCTTGTGCTTATTCTTGATAAGTCAGTGAAGGATCTAGTGGAGAAGTATATGGAAACATTTGTTCTACAAGGACTTTCTCTTCTCGAGAGTTTCTTGTCACGAGACAAGAATCTGTATAAGTACAATGAGCATCAATACGAGTTTGTGAAGTCTTTCATGTTCAAGATCAAAGATTATGGAACACAGATTGGGGATACTAGAAGGAAGTTCATTCAGTTGGTTGAAACTCCGGACAATCCAGCCACCAAACTTAGCCCACCACTGGAATATCAAGGAGAGAATGGAGCAGAGTTTGACCGTCGCTTGAATGACCATTTGAAGACTTTATCTTCA
>JAKUCM010009879.1:0-15215 GCA_023374145.1 Lepidium sativum | reverse complement strand
TTGGGATAACTAGAGACTATAAACTGTTGGCTTCAGTCTCGGGATTACAAATTAAAGGTGATGAAAAAGAGAAATTTGTGATGACCGCTGACTACAATAACACCCTATATTTTCTAAATGGAAGAGTGGAGGTCCCTGAATGCAATGCAATGAAATAATCAAAGGGTTCATTGGATATTTGGCATAGCAGACTTGGCCACATGAGTAGCCGGAATATGCAAGCTCTAATTAAGAAGGGGCTAATTCATACTGAATCACTGAACGATTTCAAGAATTGTGAACCTTGCATATTTGGGAAATCACACAGGATGTCTTTTAACAAAGGATCACATATTTCAAAGGGCCTCTAGAGGATGTTCATTTGGATCTTTGGGCGTCACCAAACGTGACACCAAGTCTCGCTAAGAGTCAATACTATATGTCTTTTATAGATGACTTCACAAGGAAAGTATGGATGTATTTTTTGAAGACAAAGGATGAAGCCTATAGTAAATTTGTGGAATGGAAGGCTCTTACAAGAATCAATATGGAAGAAAACTGAAGAGGCTAAGAACAAACAATGGTTTAGAGTATTGTAACAAGAACTTTGATGATCACTGCAAGATTAATGGTATTATAAGACACAAAACGTGTCCCTATACTCCGCATCATAATGAAGTCGTTGAGAGGCAAAATATGACAATTTTGGAAAAGGTAAAAAAATTTCTAAGTGAGACGGGATTGTCAGAGGCATATTGGGTTGAGGCTACGTCTATTGTGGTGTATATAATCAATAGAACACCTTCTAAGTTTATTGATTATCAAATTCGAGAACAGTTATGGTCATGGAAAGAGCCAGATTATTCGTAAATGAAACGTTTTGGATGTTTGGCATATTTTCACAGTGATCATGGAAAACTAAAACGAAGGGCTAAGAAAGGGGTTTTCTTAGGATATCCACAAGGTGTAAAAGGGTATAGAATCTGGAGTTTGGAGGACATAAACTGCATTGTAAGCACAGAAAGCACGGGATTGGTAAGGTTTCCAGTGATGAGGTTCAGAAAGCACAGGATTGTAGAACAAGAAGGGTCATTTTCTTGCTACCAGAAGATAAAGAAGAACCACCAAAATCTAGAAGTGCAACTGTAAGAACATATCAGAATCGAGATAGTTCTGGGTTTGTTCAAAATCGTGTTGATGATTAAGAAGATGAAAGTGATGCAGAAGACTCAGAGCCCTACAATGACTATCTACTAGCTAGAGACAGAGAAAGATGAGTCACTAGAAAGCCAAGCAGGTTCATAAAGGGAAATGTTGCAATGTACGCATTAAATGTGTCTCAGTTTAATAGATGGGGAGGAGCATAAAGCCTATAAGGAAGCTATGGCTAGTAGACACAGAATTATGTGGACATATGCCATGAAGGAAGAAATGGGTTCTTTGAGTAGAAGCTAGACTTGGGACATCAGACCAAAGGTAGATGAACAAAAAAACAATAGGCTGAAAATGGGTTTTCATACTGAAACTGAGAATTCCAGAAATAGAGAAGCCTAGATTCAAATATAGACTAGTTGCAACAGATTGAAGACATTGATATCATGAAGCTTTCTCTCTGGTGGTTAAGCACATTACTATAAGATTAACATTATCGATGGTAGTTAATCAGGATATGGAATTGGAACAGATGGATGTAAAGATAACTTTTCTAAATGGAAGTATTGATGAGAAAATATACATGGATCAACGAGAGGGGTTCTCAGAAGGAGATGGAGTTTGTTTACTGAAAAAATCATTGTATGGTTTAAACCAATCTTCAAGGCAGTAGAAGTTGAGGTTTATCAGTTCATTAGTTCAAAGGGCTATGTTAAGAGTGAATTTGACAGTTGTGTCTATCTAAAGAGATATACAGAAGGCAACTACATATTTTTGTTGCTATACGTGGATGATATGTTATTGGTGGCAAAGGACATGTCGGAAATTCAAGAGCTTAAGAAGATTATAAGCAGTGAGTTTGAAATGAAGGATCTTGGGGCAGCAAGGAGAATTCTATGCATGGATATTACAAGAGACGGAAAGAATTGTGTCTTAAAGCTTTCTCAGCAGGTTTACATTGAAAAGATTTTAAAGATTTTCAATATGGTGGATTCTAAGGTTGCCCAGACCCCCTTAGGGAGCAATTTTAAGTTCTTATCTACTAAGCAAGATGAAAAGGAAAATGCAGAGAAACAGATCAGAAAAATACCTTATTGCAGTGCGGTTGGAAGCATGATGTATGCCATGGCTGGGTCACGTCTTGATCTGGCATATTCAGTTGGGATGGTCAGCCGCTTCATGAGTTGCCCTAACATGAAACATTGGGAAGGAGTTAAATGGATACTAAGGTATCTAAACTATTCAAAAGACATGTGTCTAAATTTTACAAAATCGGAGAAGTTTGAAGTTGAAGGCTACTGCAATAGTGATTACGCTGCTGACCTTGATAGAAGAAGATCGATCTTTGGTTACGTGTTCCAAGTTGGTGGAAATACGGTAAGTTGGAAGTCAGGCCTGCAAAATGCTACATGACTAAAAGGGATTACCGCAGAATTTGGCTTCTCCAAGGGCCACGTCGAAATAAGATCCAACTCACAAAGTGTTACCTGTTTAGCCAAAAATAGTGTGTTCCACGAAAGGACAAAACACATGGCCATTGAAATGAGTTTCGTCAGAGATCTAATAGAAGATGACATAATAAAAGTCAATAAAATAAAGACATCGGAAAATCCCGCAGATATACTTACCAAATCGGTGCCGATTCGCACGTTCGACGAAAAACTGGATTTCCTCGGGATTTTTTTATGACGATATGTTTCTCCGAAGGAGAAACATTTGGATCTTCGATGGAGAAACCGAAGATTTTTTTCTTCAATGGTTGAATCGGAGGTGTCTTCAGCGGAGAAGCCGAAGAGTTTTCTTTGATGGTTGAATCGGAGGTGTCTTCGGCGGAGAAGCCAAAGAGTTTTCTTTGATGGTTAAATCAGAGGTGTCTTCTGCGGAGAAGCCGAAGAGTTTTTTCGAGGGTTGAATCGGAGGCATCTTCGGCGGAGAAGGCGAAAAGGTTTCTTCTTTGGTGGTCGAATCGGTGTATGATCGGTGGAGAAGCCGAGAGGTTTTGACTTCGGAGATGAAGCCGAAAAGGATCCATTTTTTCTCCAACAAAGAAAATCGGAGAAATCTTTGGTGGATGTTTTAGGGAGGTTTTTTATTAAGGGGATTTTCAAAGAGGTATTTGATTAGAGAATCGAAGAGATTCATCGTGTTCTTTCATATGATCTTGGGGTGAATCGAGAGAGAATCGCGAAGAGGCGGAAGCGTAAAGGAGAAGATTGATAAAATGAAAGGTTTTCAGGGAAGCAGAAGTATCAAGGTCCCGAGACTTCTTTGCATCCGAGAGGCCAAAGACATAAATGGCCTAGTACAAAGTCAGCTCATCAGTGGCCCAGTCAGAGATGGAGTATGTTTTGGGGTAAAGCGAATTTGGGCCTTAACTAATGAATATGTACAAGTTTGGCCTGCAATTTTCTCTTCCTCTTGCTCTTCTTCACACTTCTCCAATGACCTGACAGTTTTGCAGAGTCAAAACTTGAAGCTATGATGGTGATAGTCACATGGTAGAAGAGGAAAAAAACTATAATGAGAAGGAAGTGTGATTTTTTAGGAGTGAAGAGGAGAGATTTCGAGTAAGAGAGTATAAGAAAGAGTATGTTGTGAAAAAAAGAACTTTCATCCTTAAGTTTTCATTAAACATATTACATACATATATATATAGGCTCTATACATCTAATATGGTCAAAATACTAGAATACAACAAATTCTATAAGAGGAAAGAAGGGAGAAGGCTCCCTCTCTTCCCGAGGAGCACAAGGAGCAGGTGCTCCACTCACCCCGAGGAAGGCGCGCCCTCCTGTGTAACGTGGGGACCATGCGCTCCGACTCCTCCAACGGTCTCCCTCGGTCCTTTGGATACTCCTAACGGCTCCTTGAAGGCTAAGGGAACCGTAGCCTTTCTCGTCCATCTTGTTCTATCCTCACTCCCTCGGTTACTTGATCACCAAGTCTCCTTCCTTTGGTCAACTTGTTTCGCAAGTCTCCTTTGGTTCTTGACTCTTAAAACTAATAGGAAGACCATGACATCAATAAGCAAGAGGTTGCATTATTGTATATATATATTCTCGTGAGGTTCTTTTTTGCTCGGTGTGACCATTGTTGTAACTTGACAACTCTCAGTAACTCTCTAGAGGTGAGGGAACAAGTAGTGGGTTGTAGTAGCTGACCAAGACGTATTGTGATCGGTTTTGATCACAGGAACTCGTAACTCCCTCTTTACACCTACAAAACAGAACCAAAAGAATTATCTTGTAGAATACGTAAACACTCACAAGGGCTAAAGACTGGGTGGTTAGTTCTCCCACCCGACCCGCTTTGGATAAGCTTCCTTAACCCTATTCCACTCGGGTGGATCAGAAACAGCTCGTAACTACCCGAGCTGGGGTTTTCTCGGTCAGATGCATATGCGATCCATTCCCCATACGGTGACTAGTTACATATCATGCCAGTCCCTGCACATTCAGTTAATCTCCATAGACCATCATCTTCGCCTTTCTCAACATCCATTATGTAAATGTTTTTGTGACCAGTCCGACCTGAATGAAACACGATCCACTTCCCGTCGGGAGATGGCCATAGGAAAGCATTGTTTTTTCCATTTGTGGTTAGCCTCTTTACGAAGACGACTTATCAACGTCAACGGATATGATATTGACCTCGGTTCTCTCTGTAGCAAACGTTGAACCTGAGCTAGAGTACAAGATTCCTGCTTTTCTGGTGAAAATACAGAGTTGACTTATCGACCCATCTGGGCCATCCGCCTTGTTCGATCACCTTGACTTGTAAAGTTCCATCTCGAGTCAAGAATACCTAGATGTACGTACATATCTCTTTCTCTACAAGGCTCCAACGCCAACCTTTCTCTCCGTACAAAGCTACGACGGTCCATTTCCCAGATGGATGTTGAGTAATCTACAATCATCTTGTTCATAACTTAGAGTTAAGTTATCTAAAAGTTGTTAGAATAAGCTCTAAGTTATGAAAGTTTTTAGAAATAGGAGTTATCTATTTCTAATTAGAAAAATGATTAAGAATCTTGTTTTCAATCCTAATAAGAAAATGTTTAATCTATATTGAGATTAAAACTTATAAATACCTATTGTCATATTGTAACAAAGGTAACAAGTACATAAGATGTTTAGTTTTAAGTTATATTTTCTAAACATAATAAAAGAGCAAATCTTATAAAAACTTGTGTTTGTGAGTTAACGTTTACATCAAGTAAACTATATACGAACTTGAATGGAGACACTGGCGGTGAAAATCAGTGGTTCCCGGTGGTGTCAACCGCGGTGTCGACTTTGATCGTACCTCCGTCAAGTAGATGGTGGTCCAACTCGCCATGCGTTTATTTGGATTCTCATGACTTGACACGTATACAAGATACTCGTTAGTCAAAACAAGCGTATCCTTCATCGATTTTACAATCATGCCACTATGTTGCTCATCGCCGGAAAATAACGGAACTTGAGCTCTAGATCTAGAGTAATCGGCGTGAACAATGTCATAGTGTAAGCTAGGAGTCCCGTCTTTCTCGATGACGTTGGAATTAGTAATGAAGATCAAAGTCTTAGAGCTTAGTCTTGATCTCTTGCTGTCAATTACCAGAAATAGAAGAAAGAGACTCAAGCTTAACGCTCTGCGGACCCACTTTTGGTGAAGCTTTGGAACAGAAAGGAAGCTTCTCTCAGCACATGTTTAGTGTTGTCTTTTGGTCAATGATCTTCCTGCTTTGGAGCAGTAAGTTCAGGTGCTTTTGCAGCATCAAGTACAAGACTTAAAAGGCTGCAGCAGAAGACAAAAGTAAGAACTTTAACTCTGCATATAACAGAGTTGATCAAGCTGTAGAGGAGTAGAGGAAAAAAAAAACGTTTTTCATTATTGTAAAACTGTGCAAGCTACATAACTGTTTGTAAGCAAGAGTTGTGTACGAGTGTGAGGGACAATACAAGAGAGAAATAGAATCATTCTGTAAAGAGGGTTGGGGTTTTCTTCTTGTATTTGCATTTCTTGATGTTAGTGGATTCCGAGATGATTCCCGACGAGATGTAGGTGAGGTTGTTAACTACTCACCGAGTTCGTTAATCTCTCTGTCTTCTGCATCTTCTTTTCTCTTCTCTAGTTGTCTTGATAGCCTTACTCTTCTAGTTCGTCTTCACTCTAAGACTCAGCAACTCTCTTGTTCTTTCTTGTCTTCTATAAGAGAGGAAACAGAGGAAACATAGATCACTTTTCTCAACAGATTGGTATCAGAGCCTTGGCTCGTTGTTGTTTACTCAGTAAAGAAGAACAAACTTGAAGAAACATGTCAGTATCAAGGGTTGAAATAGAAAAGTTCGATGGACATGGAGACTATACTCTGTGGAAGGAGAAACTCATGGCTCATTTGGACATGATCGGCTTAAGTGCAGTTTTGAAGGAAACTGCAATTGTTAAGAAGGATGGAGGTTTAGAGGGCTCAAAAGTAGGAAGTAAAGATGAAAAAGAAGAAGCCTTAGAAGAAAAGAGAAAGAAAGCTAGAAGCACCATTGTTCTGAGTGTTTCTGATCAACTACTGTGGAAGATTATAAAAAAGAAAATTGCTACATCGATGCTTGAAGCTCTTGACAAGATGTACATGTCCAAAGCTCTACCAAATCGAATCTATTTGAAGGAGAAGCTATACAGCTTCAAGATGTATGAAAATCAACCTATATAAGGTAATATTGATGATTTTCGTCGACTTATAGCAGATCTAGAAAGCACAAATGTAAGTATGTCAGATGAAGATCAAGCTATATTGTTGCTAATGTCTCTTCCTAGACAGTTCGACCAGTTAAGAGATACCATAAAGTATGGAACAGGAAGAACTATACTGACCTTAGACGATGTAGTTGCTGCAATATATGCTAAGGATCTTGAGTTTGGCTCTAACATAAAGAGTTCAAAGAATCAGGCTGAAGACTTATATGTCAGGGAAAAAGGAGACTCAAGGTCAAGAAGCAAAGAGAGAGACAAAACATCTAAGCAAAATAGATCTCAGTCAAAGTCTAAAAGCAGAAAAGGATGTTGGATCTGTGGGGAAGATGGACACTTCAAGAGCGCATGCCCAAACAGAAACAAAAATCAGTACAAGCAGAAAGATCATGGAAGCTATAAGGCTGATTCATCTAATAGAAAAAGAAACCTCATTGAAACAAGTGGTTTGTATGTGTCTGAAGCTCTTTCTTCTACATATATAAATCTCACAGAAGAAACGAATTATGGACACAGGATGTAGTTATCACATGACTCATAAGTAGGAATGGTTTGATGAGTTAAATGAAGATGTTGAAAGATCCGTCAGAATGGGAAACAAGATAATCTCCAAAGTTAATGGAATTGGTACTATAAGAATCAAGAATGGAGATGGTCTAAGTGTGATTCTTACTAATGTAAGATACATCCCTGAGATGGACATAAACCTTCTTTCCCTAGGAACATTTGAGAAAGTTGGGTACAGATTTGAGTCAGAGAATGGGGTGTTAAGTGTTAAACCTGGGAGTCAGGTGTTGTTACAAGGCAAGAGATTTGAGACTCTGTACTAGCTGCAATGGAAACCTGAACATGCGGAAGCTCAAGCTACAGAAAAAACGCTTGATGAAACTACTCTGTGGCACAAGAGACTAGGCCACATGAGCCATAAGAACATGATTATACTAGTGAAGAAAGGTGCTCTTGACAGGAAGAAGATCTCCAATCTTGAGTTGTGTGAATGGAAGGATCAAGAAAGTTAGCTTCAGCCTAGCTAATCATCACACCAAAGACAAGCTGGATTATGTTCATTCTGATTTGTGGGGAGCTCCTTTGGTTCCAATGTCTCTTAGCAAGTGTCAATATTTTGTCACTTTTATTAACAACTTTTCAAGAAAGACGTGGGTATATTTCCTTAAACACAAAGATGAGGATTTTGAAGCTTTTGTGGAATGGAATGTTCATGTGGAGAATCAAGCTGGAAGAAAGATCAAGTTCCTAAGAACTGACAATGGGCTTGATTTCTGTAATCATCAATTCAATAAATTCTGCAAGGAAAAGGGGATCATAAGACATAGAACTTGTGCTTATACGCCACAACAGAATGGCATTGCAGAAAGAATGAACATAGCCATTCTTGAGAAGGTAAGAAGCTTATTGAGTGACTCTGGTCTCCCAAAATCATTATGGGCAGATGCTACTCACACTGTTGTGTTTTGATAAACAAGACTCTATATTCGGCCATCAACACAGAGATACCTGATAAGAAATGGTTTGGAAAAGCTCATGTGTACAGCTATCTGAGAAGGTATGGCTGCTTGTCATTTGTTCATTCTGATGAAAGTAAACTGACACCAAGAGCAAATAAAGGAGTTCTTATAGGATATCCTCCAGGAGTAAAAGGATACAAATTGTGGTTGATATAAGAAAGGAAGTGTGTGATTAGCATAAATGTGATATTTCAAGAGAATGTTGTATATAAAGATGTGATCAAGACAACTCTGTCAGACACAAATGATCAAGAAGAATCCTCAAATTCTTTCTTGGATTATGACTTTGAGACTGCAGGAGACATTCAATCAGGTGGAGACATTACAGAAGAAATGAGATCACAAAGTCTAGAAATTCCTAAAGATGTAATTCAACATGATGTCTCAAATGATGTGATGTTAGAAACTCTGAGAAGTTACCATTTGGCCAGAGATATAACAAGAAGAGAAGTAAGGGCTCCAAGAAGATATGATGATGAAGGTTATTTTCGTGAGTCTCTAATGATCAGTGATTTCCACTCAGAAGCTTTAATCACCACAGTGAAAGGTGACGATTAACCTGCAAATTATCAAGATGCAGTGAGAAGTGATAAATGGAAATACTGGAAACAAGGAATGTTAGAAGAGATGGAATCTCTGCTCAAGAACCACACATGGACTGTGAGTGATTGGTTACAGATGGATTTTCAGACTTAAACCTAGAATTCCTGATGTAGAAGAACCGAGATTCAAATCATGACTCGTTGCAAAAAGATACTCACAAAGAAAAGGAGTAGATTACTCAGATATATTTGCTCGAGTGGTCAGACATGTGTCCATAAGAATGTTACTGGCTGTTGTGGTAGAAGAAGACTTGGAGCTTGAACAGTTAGACGTCAAAACCGCATTTCTACATGGAGAGCAAGATGAGAAGATTTACATGGAAGTGCCAGAAGGTTTCGAGAAAGATTTCAAGCAAGATCAAGTATGCTTGCTGAACAAATCTCTTTATGGTCTCAAACAGTCTCCGAGAAAATGGAATGAGAAGTTTAATAGCTATATGAAGGAGATAGGTGTTGAAAGAAGTCAAAGAGATAATTATGCTTACACTAAAACTTTTGAAAATGACTCTGTAATGTATCTTCTTCTCTATGTGGACGATATGTTAGTGGCTGCTAAGGATAAGAATGATTTCTTTGAACCTAAGAGAAAGCTTAGTGTTAAGTTCGAAACGAAGGATCTTGGACCAGCCAAGAAGATTCTAGGAATGGAAATTAGCAGAGACATAGTGAAAGGAACTCTGAAACTGTCACAAGAGGATTACTTGAAAAGGGTTTTTGAATTGTATCAGATGGATCATGCTAAATTTGTCACCACTCCATATGGATCACACCTAAAGATTACTGCAGGCACAGAGGAACAAGTGAAATGTGATGAATCTTTCATGAAGTCTATACCATACTCAAATGTTGTAGGAAGCATTATGTATTCCATGATTGGTACAAGACAAGACTTGGCATATCTTGTGGGTATAGTTAGTAGATTCATGAGCAAACCTATCAAAGAACACTTGTTAGGTGTCAAGTGGGTATTGAGGTACATCAAAGGATCTCTGAACACCAAGTTATGCTATGAAAAGGGATCAGACTTCATCTTGAAACGGTTTTGTGATTCTGATTACGCAGCAGATCCTGATAGAAGAAGATCCCATTAGTGGAATGGTTTTTACACTAGGAGGCAACACTATCAGCTGGAAATCAGGATTACAGAAAGTGGTTGCTCTCTCTACCACTGAAGCATAATACATCTCATTGTGTGATGCTGTAAAAGAAGTTGTGTGGCTCAATTGTTAACTGAGTTTGGATATGATCAAAAGTCTGTGGAGATTCATTGTGACTCACATAGTGAAATTGCTCTCTCAAAGAACAATGTTTTTCACGAGAGGACTAAACACATTCAAGTGAAGTATCACTACATACGTGAAGTGATAGCAGATGGGGATGTGGAAGTTTTGAAGATATCAACCTTGACTAATTCGGCTGATATTTTCACCAAGATTGTTCCTATTAACAAGTTTAAATCGGCATTGAACTTGTTGAATGTTAAGGAGGAGTAATCTGGGAATGGAATCAAGTCTAACATCTAAGGAAGAGGGCTGTTTCTCAAAGTTTGTTGTTCTTTACTAAGGACGTATGAGTGGTACTTAATCTTTCATTACTAGGTGGAGTTTTGTTGGAATTAGTAATGAAGATCAAAATGTTAGAGCTTAGTCTTGATCTCTTGTTGTCATTTACCAGAAATAGAAGAAAGAGACTCAAGATTAAGGCTCTGCAGGACCACTTTTGGTGAAGCTTTGGAACAGAAAAGAAGCTTCTCTCAGCACATGTTTAGTGTTGTCTTTTGGTCAATGATCTTTCTGCTTTGGAGCAGTAAGTTCAGGTGCTTTTGCAGCATCAAATACAAGACTTCAAAGGCTGCAAAAGAAGACAAAAGTAAGAGATTCTACTCTGCATATAACAGAGTTGATCAAGCTTTAGAGGAGTAGAGAAAAAAAAAACGTTTTTCATTATTGTAAAAATGTGCTTGCAAGCTACATAATTGTGTGTAACCAAGAGTTGTGTACGAGTGTGAGGGACAATACAAGAGAGAAATAGAATCATTATGTAAAGGGGGTTGGGGTTTTCTTCTTGTATTTGCATTTCTTGATGTTAGTGGATTCCAAGATGATTCCCGGCGAGATGTAGGTGAGGTTGTTAACTCTTCACCGAACTTGTTAATCTCTCTCTTCTTTTCTCTTCTCTAGTTGTCTTGATAGCCTTCCTCTTCTCAACAGAGATCAGTTTTCTCAACAGGTGACGTAGATGAGATGCAAAAGAGACGGATCATGAGGTTGAATCCGATAGTTATTAGGTAGAAGTGAGAAAAGCGGCGGAGAAGGAGAAGGAAAATGACCATTGAAATTAATGGATTTACCGTCAGTGAGACGGGGCTCATTGGCATGCGAAGTTTGACGACGGTTTGTGGGGAAAGCGAAGATGTCGAACTCAAAAGTCGGTCTGCCTATGGTCGTGAACAGAATGGTTAAACCATCTGAAACCTGAGGCTTGTTCGATGAAGCTGACGGGAACATTTTATAGCTGGAACTGCTGACGTGGATGATATTGAGACGTTGCTTGATTGATTTTAGAGAATTTGGATTTTAATCATTGTGGGAAGTTTCTATTTTTTTGTTAATTAAATCAAAGAAAAAATCATGCTGCAATCTTTTTATTTGTTTAATTTTCCTTTGTATTTTATAATAAAAATCGAAATTTTCGGCTATTATTGGCTATGATTCATGTTAACTTTCAGTTAATGCATTCTACATCATATGAGTAGTAGTAAAATTTGAGGAGGAATAAATGATTCATTCTGTCTTTTTATTAACTTTTGTTCGTTCATCGATTATCAGTAAAAGCTGCAGACAGACATAAGTATACTGGCATCTATTATAGTTACAGAATATAAACATCTGAGACTCAGCATATGGAGATCATACCATCTTAGCATGCTGTTTTGTTTCAATCAAATCGCTTGAAACAGCGAAGGTACCAATTTCTATCATTAAGAACAATAACAACAATTGTTGGCAAGAAAAAGCAAAATGAACAATAATTCTAGTTGCATACTAACATTTCATCAGCTGTAATCGTTTGAATGACGTAGCTACGGAAAATTTAAGAAATGATATGTTCCTCAAAGATCCATCTCTCCAATTCTTAGTGTCTGGTAACTTGGTAAGGCAAAGTCGTATTCATGGGCTGTTATGGTTGGGATATTGTTTTCCTACAACTTATCCCCAGATTGGATCTATATTGCTACTACTACTTAGCTTTATGACTTTATGACCATCCATATCTCAAGGTTCTCTCAGAATTATTAACCAAAAAGATAATTATATATATTATAAAAAGAAAATCTATTGGGTTTCTGGGGCTATACAATATCCCCAATTGATCTTTTTGTTTTGGGTTGGGTGTACACAGAGATGACGACTGGAAATATTAGAGACAACAAGATTAGAAACAACAGAAGACCGAAGACAACTTACAGACGAATTATGTGTAAGACATAAGCACGCAGAGACGCAAACAAACAAGTACCAAGTCTCTTCAAGGGTCTCTATCTCTTAATCTTCTATTGCTAGAAGTATATAATCAGTCCCGTTTCAAAGGTCTACTTGAAGCAAATTGTTCTCGAACCTGAAATGGAGGCAACTAGATACACAACATATGGGCTTAAGAGAGCTCCTCCTTGTTGAACTTGTTCCAAGCCTCCTGTACAATGCATAATAGTTATGAGGTAAGGTTTGTGAATTAAAGCAAGAGACACGAATCTTCTTCAAATTATTAACACACATAGTAGTCCAGCTGCTAAGTTTTTGGAACATTGTTTCCATGATATATTCTATTTATGGCTTTGGTGAGAGTTAAACTATCAAGATTCCTGTCATCCGTTAACATAAGAATCTAGAAAGAGAACTACTCATGCATCCACTTAGAAATTACCTTCAATACGTGAAAAACCTTTTCGGCAATATATTTTTGTTCAATGGTGGCTCCTTTCTGCTGAACTTTATCGGGATGGACATACAGTGTTGCCTTTCTATAGACTTTCTTGACTGCTGAAGAAGTGATCAAATCTGTTAGAGATACAGCTTCCCAACCACATCCAGGCCAGAGTACCTGTCATCGTTCAAACAGAAACGAACTCAAGTAAACTTGAGAAGAGCACATTTATAAACAGATATGACAGAACACCTCACTATAATTTTAATTATTTATTAAAACTTACGATTTGCAAGGAAGATAACAGCGCACGCATGTTTCCTTCTTTTCCAGCTGCCCAGCGCTTTATCTCAGCATCAATAGTCTCAGAAATACTCTACATATTAGATATTAAAATCACGAAAGGAGTTATGAATGTCATAAACAGCATTATTATAATGAAGACTAACACATCCCAAAAAGGTCATTGTCAATCATGAGTAAGCCTTATGATCATGAAGTTTATAACATAACTGTCAAGAGAATCATCACTCACAGTTATTTGTTCTTGCTCTATCCGAGATTGATGATCACGGTTGTTCATGTCAGCTACAGCTTGTGCCTACAATTTAGAAGGTATTAAATAGTATAAAATCTCTAGAACAAAAATATACTATGAAGCACACTCTAGACATTGATGAGCAAAATTAAATTCACACAAATAAGTGGTTGCAATATGCCAATTATTAATGAGTATTACGAATTTTGGTATGCTGCAAGTAAATCAAATGTGGAAAGAGTTCACTTTGGCAAAATGTTTCAACTGATTCAACACATTCTCTAGGAAACTTAACTTAACTTTTGAATGCAAAGGGGTACGTTCAAGCGCACTGGAAATTTATCATAGATTCTCAAAGCATTAAGTTTAGTGAGATATATATTTTTCATAAGTTGCAGAGGGAAAATGAGTCAACGATTTCACCAGAAAATTAAAAAGAAACCCGAAAAACCACACATACCACACGGCTCTTAGTTCTCTGTTCACGATCCCATCTGGCCTTTCTTCGTTCTTCAGTTTCTCCTGGAATTTCCTCAAAATTTCTAAATATAGGATCCTCTGTATAGACAAGGGAACATTACTTAAAATACGACCACAGAGTAACCAATTACTAGAAGAATTTATCTTTTTACAACATGTACCACCAAAAAGTGCAGAAAAGTCATCCACCAGATTTGCTGGAGCAGGAGGCTTCTTTGCACTAGAAACCTCATTGGGTGTCTTTTTTGGCGTGCTGGATGCTTGCTTGCGAGTTGTCTATGCACAAAAAGAAAAATAAGGATACACATGCAGAACACATTCTTCATTGTAATAACATGTAAAGTGGAACTTGATGGTTTTTCGACAGTTGTTCTTACTTCTGTAGTGGTCCGTGATTTTGGTACACTGCTGGACCGAGGCCCAGAGCTGAAAAAAGAATCCAGGTCATCTACATCAAATTGCTTTTTCTTTGTTCCAGCATCTTCAGCGTCTCTATATTTACTAGCAGTGTCAGTTGCAGATGCGCTACGTCGCATGGTACCCATGGCAAAGTCTTCAAGTTCGTCTAGTGAAGATATTCCAGAACTCTTAACTGTGCGAATAATTCCTTGACAAATTAGAATCCAAACAAAAAAACTCTACTTCAACATTGTTTTCAGGTTGACAAAGATAAGAACCTCGGTTCACTTTTTGTGTTGGTTTAGGCGGAGGCTTAAGTTTTGTTGAAGCCTGTGAAGTATTTGATGATTTTTTCCCCTGAGAACTGACTGAAGCAGCAAATTCTTCTAGTGGATCCATGAACAGACCAGAAGACAAATGTGCTGCAGACGTAGTTGATTCTAAGACCACAAAAGGGTCAGCAGCATCAAAGTTCGATGTAGTAGTCTTGCTGAAAAACAACCAAAAACAAATATCTCAACCAGAAATAACCAAAACAATAATATATGTTCGTGTAAAAAGATGTCGTGATCTTTAAAATACCATTAACGAGAGACACTAGCGTATTCCATACATGACAGACATCAGAATCTCATACAATAGATAATGGAAAGTATAACCAAAATCAATAGAAATTGGCTACAATCGTCACAAACCTGCTAGTCGTCTGAGAAGTTCCACCAAAACCGGGTATCAATCCATCAAAACCAGCTTCATTCTTCCCCAAACCAAACAAATCATCGACCGGAGCTGATTGTTTTCCAGATGAAGAGAATGACCCAAAAATATCATCAGTCTTAAGGCTATTAGAGCTTTTAGAACCCGGTATAATTCCAAACAAGTCAT
>JAKUCM010009878.1:0-10779 GCA_023374145.1 Lepidium sativum | reverse complement strand
GTAGGCTAAAGAGTTATAAGTTTAGAACCGGGGTCGAATTCTAATTATAAATGCATAAGAAATAAGTCAAGTATCTTACCATCTGTCCCCAAACGATTGTACGGCATTAGGAAATTGGGTTCGACTTATGGTAGTGGTTAGGGGCCAAATAATCATTAAAAGTTTCACAGAGTTCTCAGCTCGAGCTTAGGTCTCATCAGCAGCCTAACTAGTGGCATTTAGGCCGTTGACATAGCCCAAACATCTTCTCCTCTCCTCACTGACTTTTTTTAATGGCCTAATGGTCGTTGACTACTTCAAGGGTCTTTTCCTTATTTCTAGTTCGGGACAAGATCCTCCACTAACGGTCTACTAGACAATATCAGTGTGTTTTCTTCCTAATACTCCATTTCCAAGCTTTCTTTTCCAATTTCAATCATCACTTCCCAAAATATGATCCAAAATCACCTAAATCCACTAAAAAACGAGAACATATGCGACTAGAAACTCCATAAACTCTAAGTTATAAAAAACTATATATATATATATTATATATATGAAAAATATATTAAATAATTTAAGTGATACAAAATGTGAATGAAAGCTATGCTAATAATCACATATATCACCTTAGCCAATATACCATAACCAAGGCTGCACCGACAAATTCCAAAGCAAGCCAAGATTTATGGAAACTGAATTTGAGTTGAGTTATTAGCATGATTATATAAACGTGATGAAACAGATGTGGGAGTGAATCACTAAAAACATCTTCAAATTCATGATATGAAGCCCTACAATCCTGGTGTTTGTACCTATAGGGAAAGGCTATACCAACCAAACAAGGCGCTAAAAATCACATATCAAAGTAAGTCATAGCATTTACTATCAAAATACTAATCTACCATCAGTTCAAAGAAAAGAGGATTATCTACAATGGAAAGATGTTATGGAAAATTATTTTTGGAGCTACAAGACCCATGAGAAGTAAAGGGATGACCCAACTTTGGATTAGAAAATAAAGAACCATAACATGTTTCTGCCAATTTAAATTAAGGTTAGCTTAATTAGATGTTTTATGTATCACATTACTCGTACATGGAAACAAAACAAGAAACAAGAAAATGGAAACATAATTTAAAGAGATTAAGAAGAGAAGAAGAAAAAAATAACAACGGATTGATATCTCAAGATCCAAAAAGACCTCTCGAACATGTCTCCAAACTCTCTAGATTATACATAGTGGCTGAAAAGTAGGCTAAAAAGGTATAAGTTTAGAACCGGGTCGAATTCTAATTAAAAATTCATAAGAAATAAGTCAAGTATCTTACCATCGCTCTCCAAACGATTCTAGGGCATCATAAAACTTTGTTCGAGTTATGGGAGTTGTTAGGGGCCAAATAACCATTAAACGTTTCACTGAGTTCTCAGCTCGAGCTAAGGCATCATTAGCAGCCTAACCAGTGGCATGTAGGCTGTTGACAGAGGCAAAACATCTTCTCCTCTCCTCACTGACTTTTTTTAACGGCCTAATAGTCGTTGACTACTTCAAGGGACTTTTCCTTATTTCTAGTTCGGGACAAAATTTTCCGCTAACGGTCTACTAGACAATATCTGTGTGTTTTCTTCCTAAGACTCCATTTCCAAGCTTTCTTTGCCAATTTCAATCATCTCTTCCCAAAATATGATTCAAAATCACCTAAATCGACTCAGAAACGAGAACATATGCGACTCGAATCCATAAACTCTAAGTTATAAAAAAATTATATATAAATGAAAATATATTAAATAATTTAAGTGATACAAAATGTGAATGAAGACTATGCTAATAATCACATATATCACCTTAGCCAATATACCATCACCAAGGCTACACCGAGAAATTCCAAAGCAAGCCATGATTCATGGAAACTGAATTTGAGTTGAGTGAATATATAAACGTGATGAAATAGATGTGGGAGTGAATTTCTAAAAACATCTTCAAATACATGATGTGAAGTCCTACGATCATGGTTTTGTACCTATAGTGAAAGGCTATACCAACCACACTAGGCGTTTTAAATCACATATCAAAGTAAGTCATAGCATTTACTATCAAAGTATTAATCTACCATTTTTTTAAAGAATAGAGGATTATCTACAATGGAAAGATGTTATGGAAAATTATTTTTTTAGCTACAAGACACGTGAGAAGGAAAGGGATGACCCGATTTTGCATTAGAAAATGAAGAACCATAACATGTTTCTCCCAATTTAAATTAAGATTAGTTTAATTAGATGTTTTATGTATCACATTACTCGTACATGGAAACAAAACAAGAAACAAGAAAACGGAAACATAATTTAAAGAGATTAAGAAGAGAAGAAGAAAAAAAATAACAATGGATTGATATCTCAAGATCCAAAAAAGATCTCTTGAACATGTCTCCAAACTCTCTAGATTACACATAGTGGCTGAAAAGTAGGCCAAAAAGTTATAAGTTTAGAACCAGGTCAAACTCTAATTAAAAATGCATAAGAAATAAGTCAAGTATCTTACCATCGATCTCCAAACAATTTTAGGGCAGCAGAAAACTTGGTTCGAGTTATGGGAGTTCTTAGGGGCCAAATAACCGTTTAATGTTTCACTGAGTTATCAGCCCGAGCTTAGGCATCATTAGCAGCCCAATCAGTGGCATGTAGGCCGTTGACATAGCCCATACATCTTCTCCTCTCCTCACTGAATTTTTTTAACGGTCTAATGGTCGTTGACTACTTAAAGGGTCTCTTCCTTAGTTCGAGGTTGTCACAAGATTCTCCGCTAACGATCTACTAGACAGTATCAGTGTATTTTATTCCTAAAACTCCATTTCCAAGCTTTCTTTGCCAATTTCAATCATCGCTTCCCAAAATATGATCCAAAATCACCAAAATCGACTCAAAAACGAGAACATCTGCGACTCGAAACTCCATAGACTCTAAGTTATAATAGACATCTATATATGAAAATGTATGAGTCCTAAATAATTTAAGTGATACAAAATGTGTATGAAAACTAAGTAATAATCACATATATCACATTAGCCAATGTACCATCACCAAGGCTACACCGACAAATTCCAAAGCAAGCCATGATTCATGGAAACTGAATTTGAGTTGAGTTATGTGCATGACTATAGAAACGTGATGAAATAGACGTGGGAGTGTATCGATAAAAATGTCTTCAAATTCATGATGTGAAGCCTTACCATCATGGTATTGTACCTAAAGTGAAAGGATATACCAACCAGATGTTTTTAATAACATATCAAAGTAAGTCATAGCATTTACTATCGTAGTACTTATCTACCATATTTTTTTAAGAAAATAGAATTATCTACAATGGAAAGATGATATCAAAAAATTATTTTTGGAGCTACAAGACCCGTGAAAAGGAAAGGGTATCATATGCTTTAGAAACCTTATGTGGAGAAGGATTAAAATTCTGAAGCAAATTGGAGGACGATTCAATTTTGCATTAGATAATTAAGAACCATAACATGTTTCTGCTAATTTAAATTAAGGTTAGCTTAATTAGATGTTTCATGTATCACAGTACTCGTACATGGAAACTAAGAAACAAAATGAGAAACAAGCAAATGGAAACATAATTTAATGAGATTAAGAAGAGAAGAAGGAAAAATAATAATGGATTTATAACAAGATCTCAAGATTGAAAAAGATCTCTCAACATGCCTCCACAGTCTCCAGATTGTGCTTAGTGGCTGAAAAGTAGGATATAAAAGTTATAAGTTTAGAACCGGCCCGGATCCTAATTAAAAATGCATAAGAAATAAGTCAATTGTCTTACTAGCGGTCTCCAAACGGTTGTAGGGCATCAAAAAACTTGATTTGGCTCATGGAGTGGTTAACGGCCAAATAACCATTAAAAGTTTCACTCAGTTATCAGCTCGAGCTTAGGCTTCATCAGCTGCCTAACCAGTGGCATGTAAGCCATTGACAGAGCCCATACATGTTCTCCTCTCCTCTCTAACTTGTTTCAGCGACCTAGAGGTTGTTGACTACTTCAAGGGTCTATTCCTTAGTCTAGTTCGTCAAAAGAGTCTCCTCTAACGATCTACTAGACAATATCATCATATTTTCTTCCTAAGACTCTATTTCTTTGACAATTTCAATCACCTCCTCCCAGAACATGATGCAAAATCACCGAAGTTGACTAAAAAACGAGAACATATGTGACTCGAAACTCCTTAGACTCTAAGTTATAAAATACATATATAAATGAAAATATATGAGTCCTAAATCATTTAAGTGAATGTGTATGAAAACTAAGCTAATAATCACATATATCACCTTAGCCAATATACCATCACCAAGGCTACACCGACAAACTCAAAAGCAAACCATGATTCATGGAAACTGAATCTGAGTTGAGTTACGAGCATGAATATATAAACATGATGAATCAGACGTGGGATTGTATCACTAAAAATATCCTCAAATACATGATGTGAACCCTACCATCATGGTGTTGTACCTAAAGTTAAAGGTTATATCAACCACACAAGACGTTTTAAATCACATATCGAAGTAAGTCATAGCATTTACTATTAAAGTACTAATCTACTATGTTTTTTTAAGAAAAGAGGATTATCTACAATGGAAAGATTATGTGGAAAATTATTTTTGAGCTACAAGACCCGTGAGAAGGAAATGGTATCCTAAGCTTTAGAAACCTTATGTGGAGAAGGATTAAAATTGTGAAACAAATAGGAGGATGATCCAATTTTGCATTAGATAATTTAGAACCATGTTTCTGCCAATTTAAATTAAGGTTAGCTTAATTAGATGTTTCAAGTATCACACTACTCATACATGGAAACTAAGAAACAAAATGAGAAACAAGCAAATGGAAACATAATTTAAAGAGATGAAGAAGAGAAGAAGGAAAAAAAATTGGATTTATAATAAGATCTCAAGATCAAAAAAGATCTCTCGAACATGCCTCCAAATTCTCTAGATTGTGCTTAGTGGCTGAAAAATAGGTTAAAAAGTTGTAAGTTTAGAACCGGCTCGGATCCTGATTAAATATGCATAAGAAATAAGTCAAATGTCTTACCAGCGCTCTCCAAACGTTTGTAGGGCATCACAAAACTTGGTTTCGCTCATGGAGTGGTTAAAGGCCAAATAACCGTTAAAAATTTTCACTTAGTTATCAGCTCAAGCTTAGGCTTCATCAGCGGCCTAACCAGTGGCATGTGAGTCGGTGACAGAACCCATACATCTTCTTCTCTCCTCACTAACTTTTTTCCAGCGACCTAGAGGTCGTTGACTACTTCAAATGTATCTTCCTTAGTTCTAGTTCGTCACAAGGGTCTCCTCTAACGGTCTACTAGACAATATCAACATATTTTCTTCCTAAGACTCCATTTCCAACTTTTTTGCCTATTTCAATCACCTCTTCCCAAAATATGATCCAAAATCACCTAAATCGACTCAAAAATGAGTACATATGCGACTCGAAACTCCTTAGACTCTAAGTTATAAAATACTATATATAAATGAAAATATATGAGTCCTAAATAATTTAAGTGATACAAAATGTGCATGAAAACTAAGCTAATAATTACATATATCATCCACGCCAACATACCATCACCAAGACTACACCGACAAATTCCAAAGCAAGCCATGATTCATCGATATTGAATCTGAGTTGAGTTATGTGCATGAATATATAAACATGATGAAACTGGCGTGGGAGTGTATCACTAAAAACATCCTCAAATACATGATGTGAAGCCCTACCATCATGGTATTGTACCTATATTGAAAGGCTACCAACCACACAAGATGTTTTACGAAGTACTAATCTACCATAGAATTTACTATCATAGTACTAATCTACCATAATTTTTAAGAAAAGAGGATTATCTACAATGGAAAGTTGATATGGAAAATTATTTTTGGAGCTACAAGACCCGTGAGAAGGAAAGGGTATCTTACGCTTTAGAAACCTTATGTGGAAAAGGATTAAAATTGTGAAACAAATAGGAAGATGATCGAATTCGAAATTACATTATTATGAACCCTAACATAACAATACTGCGCAGGAGATTCAGAGACCCAAATAGCATGTTATCTTTTAGAATCTACAAATCCTTTGCAATATCTAGAAGATGTATTTTATCAAAACGAACATTGATGTAGATTATCTCGAAATTAATCAACGCCATTCCAACTTTCTAACCTCGAGAGGACAAGACATGAGTCAAAACATGTGAAATAAATTGCCAAATGAGGCCCAACTAGCGCACCAGCCAACAACTTAAAGACAGGAAGGTATGTGGATTGAATCAGCGCAGTACCAAAAAAGGAAAGTCATCCCTATAAATCCGAAAAGCACCATGAATGTATAATCAAATCCTACTTAACCAGAGAAGAAAAAAAAGGAAAGAAGATGCAAAAACACTAAAAACATAAGGAGTGTTAAAAGAGAAGAGGATTCAACGAAAGGATAATAAACAATCATAGCAAACTCCTTTAAAATAAAATAGTTAGGTTTACATCAAGAATAAGCTCGGCTCTCAACTAATAACATTTCATTTTTGTTTATTGAGTTATTGAGTCTTCAATAAAGCTTTCTTTCTTTGATTGTTAGTTTTTGTATTAATAAAGAAGAATTGTCAATAATGGTGTGATATGTGGCTTTCGTTTGAGAGTCATGAATCAGGTATCAACTCTGGTTGAGTTGGTATAAAGCACATATCATTTGCACATAAGGTTAAGTTGTGCTGATGGGCTTGAGTTGGTGTTGAATCACATTGAATCTGAGAAAAGCAAAGGAAGACGTCAGGTTTTTTTTGGTGCATATTGGTCAAAGGTATGTTTGTTGATGTGGATACAGTGATGGGGGAGAATATAATGATGATCAGAAGACATGGGGAAGATGTGAGGAGAAGAGGGTTGAGAGAGAGAAGAAAACAGAGAGCTTGTGAGAAAGGAAAACTTGGGAGATTGTTTCTTAATCAAGCTTGTATTTTTGGGCTTTTGGGTGAGAGATCTTAAGAGTAAGGGGTAGTTCTTCACTCTGTTCTTTCTCCTTGTAATCCTGTAACTATTTCACCATTTGAGTATGTTCTTCTGAGTTGTACACCCACTAAAATGTACCAAAGCTAGAGTTTTAAATTTGTGAACTTGTTAAATCTGTCTCTCCTTTATTTTCTTGCAACATACAACCAAATAATAGATGGTTGTCTATCTCTTCTTTTTACCAATTATCAATAACTTTGTTTGCATTTTATATTTTTGTGTTTCTTTATTTTCCAAGAAATTTTGAATGCGGCACTTTTGTTTTCATTATTTTGCATTCGAAATTGTTACTTTTAATGGATATATTTATTTAAGATTAAAAAAAAGGTTGGCTAAGATATAGAAAAAGGAGTATGGGGTATGTGCACTCGTAGTCAATAACATGCCATTCGGTACAGAGTTATTTATTAGAGGTATGATTGGGAAAAGTTGTGATTGATGTAAAAAGTAAAAACGAAATTAAAATATTAAAATTAGACTAATCATGAATTATTATTATTATTATTATTATTATTATTATTATTATTTTGTAGAAAGCAAATTTTTAATTATAGAAAAAAAATTGGATGTAGAAAGCCAAATATCTACAACTTAAATTTTTATGTTTTAAAATTAATTTATTATTAATAATAAATCTTTAATTTAAATATTTATGTGTAATCGTATGAAAAAGAAAAAGAGATAAGTCACATTGAAAGAAAGAAAAAGAACGAAGAAGGACAAATTAGTATTCATGTATTGTTTTCATTATTGTAGCACTTCTATAAACAATTTCATTATTATCTTTTTTGGTATGCAACTTTTGTTTTCATTATTATCTGGGTTATGTAATCTTAATTTAAACTTTTGTTTTATGTTCGACCGATTTGTATATCGATAGAACCTAGATAAATTCAAGATCTACTTTAGATTCAATAACGCAAATCCAACATTTATTCAAAAATTTTAGGGTGTTTAAATTTTTGGGAAAACCATCGTAATAATACTGGAGTAACGCGTTTTTGGCAATTAAATACAAACCTTTTCTCTTTCTTTAAAAAATATAAATTTTTATTGACCTAACCAATTTATAACCCACGTTAGTCAAACTTAACAAATACTTAACATCCGTTAAATTTTTGTTAGTGTGAGTGAGTTCAAGTTCATAGCTGAATTAAAATGCAAAAATTTGTCCCAAATTGAAAACCCTTAACCTAAAGTCAAATTCTTATGTCTCTCCTCTCAATCTCACTTGGATTTCTCTTTCTGTTATCTCAATCTAACTTCGATTTCTTTTGTGATTATAGCTGTTCATTTCAATCTACGATTCTCAATCCGTTTGGTTAGCTTTATAAGTCCATCAAGTGGCTTGCAACAAGTCTAAGCAATAAAGAAGACACAAATTTACACCAAATTCAATTCGATAAAGAGTTTCTTTTTCCTCACAACATTTTATCCCTCTTGGAATATCATCGAGAACATAATTTGGACAATCTCATAATTGTGTCTTTAGAATCCACCAATTCAGTGGTTAATCTTGAACTCTTCACGATGTGATGTATATCTTTCAACAAACCACAAGAGTTCTTTCCGTTTGTATTGACAAGGAAATTAAGTGACCAGAATAGAAGAAAAATTGACATGGTAAAATTGAGAGAGAAGAGAGATTGAAATGGTGAGATTAAGAGAGAAGAGAAACCGAAATGAGATTGAGAGAAAAAAGAATGATGACTTTTGATTTTGGGGTTCGTTTCGATTTAGGCGAAAACTTTGCGTTTTAATTTAACTAAGAGCTCGAATTTACTCAAAGTAACGAAGCTGTGATGATGGTTAACAGATGTTAAGTATCGGTTAAGTTTGACTAATATGGGTTTTAAATTAGCTTGGTCAACAAAAGTTTGTATTTTCTAAAAAAAGAAAGTTTGTATTTAATTTGGAAAAAATGTGTTAGTTCAGTATTATTATGACCGTTTTCCTTAAATTTTTCCACCTAGTTTATATTTTATGTATTCGGATGTTTTTATTCTGGTTGTTTGTTTCTCTTGAGTTGGGCTTTTAAGGAATTGGGTTTATGTCAAAATTAGTTTTGTTGTGTTCTTACTTGTTTGGAGTTAATCTTTTAATTCTAAATCCCTAAAAGTCAGTTCTATAATTACTTCAAATCCCAGAAAAGCTTAATCCCATTATTTCTCTCTTTAATTTGTTTCTGTTACACGAGAAGTAAAGAAAGAATCTATTCTCGTTGTATTGGTTCTATATAAGGAAGTCACCACATAGGAGGAGCAGATATCTTTGTTTTCATTCTCCTTTATCTATATAATTCGTTGAGAGCTTCATCTCCTGAAGATTGAGTAAACTCTATAGCTATTCCGTCTTGATACTTGCACAAAGTAGACGGTTTTATTTGCTCAAGTTCAGTAGTGTCTGTTACGGCTCTACGATTTTTGTCTCTGTTTGTGATAGTACTCTTATTCAATTGGTGGAATCATTGTTCTAACAAGAGAAAGTTTAGATAATAAATTTGAACTTTTAGTTTATTTTTATAGTATGTTCATACATAGTGCTGTAATTTATGTATGAAAACCATTGTGCAAATAATCAGTTTGAAAAAGGCTATTTTCCTTCTCTTCATATTTGCCATAGTTAGCTGAACCGATTTGAATTAGGATATTTTCTTAATCGCATGTAATCTTGTTTCTTGATATAATATGGGCTCGATTGTTACTAATGGGCCATGTTTATCATGAAACAGGCCACTTTTATCATAACAGCGAGCCCGAGCAAGGTACTTAGAAACCCTAGTCCCCACTATCTATTGTGGTGATTACCGCTTCTCCTCCGAACTCTAGGGTTTCAACCATACTCAGATCACAGCAGCATTCACAAGTATGGCGACTCAAATCAGCAAGAAGAGAAAGGTAAATCTACACTGAGTTTGTTAACTTTCAAATGTTCTCACTTACTGCATCGTTTATTGACTGTATCTGTACCTATGTTGAGTTTTGTAGTTCGTTGCGGACGGTGTATTCTACGCCGAACTGAACGAGGTCTTAACCAGAGAGCTTGCCGAAGATGGTTACTCGGGTGTGGAGGTTAGGGTTACTCCAATGAGGACTGAGATTATCATCAGAGCCACTCGTACTCAGAACGTTCTCGGTATGTTGTTGATCTTCTCCTATTTTGAGACTATGACTGTGGTTTCGAAATCTGATGTTGATAATGTCGGGTACAGGTGAGAAGGGAAGGAGAATCAGAGAATTGACATCTCTTGTCCAAAAGCGATTCAAGTTTCCTCAAGACAGTGTCGAGCTCTATGCTGAAAAGGTGAACAACAGAGGTCTCTGTGCCATTGCTCAGGCTGAGTCTCTACGTTACAAGCTTCTCGGTGGTCTTGCTGTTCGTAGGTATGACGTTTCTGCTTGTACTTTTGTACGACTGCTATATTATTCTGTTTGATTGCATCTGATCAATCAAGGCTATCGTAGAAAATCTAGTAGTTATATGTATAGTATATAATTGTAAATGTTGGTTCTGAGAATCAGCTGAATAGAATGATGAAACTTTGATGAATGCTTTATCCAATGCTGTAGTCTAATCTTGGTTTGCTTCAAAATAGACTTCTTCCCATAATTAAGATCATCTAGGGTTATATTTGGTCTTCTAGTTTCAGTTTCATTGATGTGAATTATGTACAGGGCTTGCTATGGTGTTTTGAGGTTTGTTATGGAGAGTGGAGCTAAGGGATGCGAG